>JAYMFT010408100.1:0-18439 GCA_038088735.1 Panulirus argus | reverse complement strand
ATATATATATATATATATATATATATATATATATATATATATATATATATATATATATGTATGTATGTATGTATAAGCGTGTGTGTGTGTGTTTATAAACTTATCTTCGGTATAATCCAGATTAAACCTGATTACGTTTTTTTCTTTACAAGCCACTTATCTCCGTCTGTCTACACACTTAACGTCTCTCTGTATCTCCCTTTAAGTCCTTCAGCATCTCTTACTTCTCCCAGTAATTCGAGCCTCGCCTCGCTATCTCGCCACGAGATCTAAGCATAGGTTACTAGCTATCTCTCCCAAGTCTCTTCCAGTTACCCGGCATCAGTATATCTTTCCTCCTGTCTATTTACAGCGTCTCCTCTCTCGCGTCGACCCGCATCTCTCTACATCTCCAAAGCACCTCGTGTGTCTTGCCCCCTCTACACGTCTCGTTGGTAAGGTGTTTTCCTAACACAAACACCGATTCCGATCTCCCGAACGAGACATCACTGTCACTTTCCGTTTTAAAAAACCTACCACTGTCTCTTCCCGTCTTAAAACCACCGCACGTCTCACCGTCTCCCGTCTTCTCTCCCAACTACAGGTGACGGGTCTCCTCACGCAGGGTAAAGGGGACGACGAGGAGTGGGTCAAGTCCTTCGAGCTGTCCTATTCGCTGGACGCTTACCACTGGCACTACGCCCGCGACATTTACAACAACAAGAAGGTAAGTGGCCGCCACTATGATTAGTCGCAAGGTAGGTGATGCGCCAGTCTATCCGTTCGCCAGCAGGCGTAGCCCGGTGGACTGATTACGGGCAATGTATAACAGACCACTGTAATGGTAACTCTAGGTAGATTCCTTCGATGTACAGCCAAAGAATGGATCACCTCTCGGTGGAGCTGTCCTCTTGATTGCAACCCCGTGCACAAAACACTTTCCTTGCAACAATCTCTTTTGGTCCGTGTCTGTGTCGGGCGATTTTACTTACGTTTAAGGCGTTGCTCAGACACCGATTAGATACGTGGGAACCGAGAAACGACGTGCAACACTGCTCGGAAAAGTTCATGTCTTCCTACCCCTCCCTCTCTTCCAATTACTCCCGCACCGCAGAGCGTTGTGTGGACGTCGCCGGTTCCCGCGTGCGCGGTAACAGCACTGCCGGTCGGGAGGCAAAGATGTACGTGTCCATCGCGGCAGCATTTAATTTTCCTGCCAAGATGGGTTCGGCTCGGTAGGCTCGGCTAACGCTGACAGGCGGTGGGAGATAACGTCGTAACGGCCGCTCCGCTATCACCCAACGAGAGAGGCTCTGTGTGTGTGTGTGTGTGTGTGTGTGTGTGCGGACCGGTGCAGGAGCCTCGGCTGGTCTGCCGTCACCACCCCTCTGCCTTCGCTCGTCTCCCAGATGGCTGACCTGGAGGCAGGAGGAGAGGACCTTGACTTGGTGCTGGTCATCTTCCTTAAGGCCGCATACCGGCTTGATGCCGAACGAGGCCAGAGTAGACGATGATTTGACGTGAACGCCCATCTAAGTTTTTTTGGTTATCTTTCGATCGTGTTATAGAGCTGCGTATCCACGAGGTTCTAAACGCTTTACGTACTATTGCAGAGAATCGGATCAAGTCTAGGGACCCATAGAAGGCTGGTGGGTCCGTGTGTGTGTGTGTGTGTGTGTGCTATATGGTCTTTCCAGTTTTCTTTATTCATCGTAACTCTGCTGCCATCGTGTTCCTCTCTTTCTCTCCGTTTTTTGATTCTGTTCTCCCGTGTTACGATGGAGGGTCTTCCGAGACTGTTCACTCGACTGTAGAAATAATGTATGAGAGTTCAGGGATGATTTCGCGGTGAAGGCGTTTTCGGCACCGTGATCTCCCTGAGGTCGTGTATTTTCATCTATTTTGGTCACGCTGACTCTGACTGACTCACAGGAGACGCAGCATCTACATCAGTATTTCATAACCTCTGGTATTTTTCCCTTCCGTCCAAGGCGCATTCGAATGCGCCCGAAAAGATTCTAAACATATGTTGGAGGAAGCTCGTCCGAACACTCTTTTCCTTCTTGTGGTTTCCGAAGAGAACAGACGAAAATTGGTGGCCAGATATTTTTTATTTTTTTGATTGCTTTGTGCCGACTGAACAAGCGAGACGTAACAGCACAGCTGCTGTGAGGCCGCCAACGAGAATACGAGTGAACTCCATTACACGCCCCCCCCCTGTACTTGGATTCTGCCGTTGACGTGCGAGGTACTGGTTGCGCTGGGCTATTGAGTCATGAAATATGATAACGAGTTTTCGTGGATGATCGCCTATCACTGCCACGGCCTTGGAGTTGTTTTTCTAGTATTGGAATCGATGCAACGCGAACAAGTTTTTTTTTTTCTCTCTCTTAAACTGAAGATTGATCTGTTTCTCTCCATTAGATTAAATAAAGAGGGAAAGGATTTCCAGTTCGAACTGATTCGTTTGGACGAGTCGCCATTTATTCGGTGTATAGGCTTGCGGCTACAGCTGTCCCGTTGTGATGGAAGTGCGTGTGTATTTATGTGTCTCGTACGTGATGCTTGGTGGCGTGGGTTGAAGCATGCAGCTAGCTGCTCGAAGAACATGGCTCAGAGGTGCAAGGGGTGAAATTTCGCGAAGCGTCGTGATTGACAGAGAGATAGAGAGACATTTGACAGGTTATACGACAGAGGCAGCCCAGCCCCGGTAGTTGCGTGCTGCGCGCTGGGGAAAACATGAAGTAACTGTCTTACAAGGGCTTCTTCGAGTATCGAGGGGGGAATGTCCAGCCGGGGCGCTTTGGGGTCTTGGCCTCAGGATGATGATAGCGTCTCTTGCAACCGACAGGTGTGATGGAAACCTGAGGTAATACCGGACGCTCCAGTCATGATACCCGACGACAGGCGGTCATTAAACGGCTACCGAACGCGATGAGAGATAATTAGCCCTGCGATGTTGGGGACTTTTCAACGGTGTTTTATTGGTTAAGTCTTAACGCCCTAAGGCGGTGTAGACAGATGCAGAGTGCGATGTACGTACGAGCTCGCCTCTTAAACGTGATGTGACTCGCTGCTCTTTCGACCCAGCAAGGCTCATGGGGGTGGAAAAAAAAAAGAAAAAAGAAAAAAGAAGGCCTTGTGGCAATATTAGACCTGGCTACATACGGGTTGTAACTGGCCGTGTTCACAGGGAGAGGATGCCTCTCTCTCTCTCTCTCTCTCTCTCTCTCTCTCTCTCTCTCGCAACAACATCGCTGGGCACCAGCAACTCTCTTGCAGCACTCCACCCGGCCTGAGTTCTCAGGCCAAGTCGTTAAGAAACCACAAGTGCTTATCACACGCAGCGAGTTTAGGGAGGATTTGTGCGTCCCGCTCGGAACATGTGGGGCAAAAATTCAGGTTTGGAACTCTGATCGGTTGCACAAAGCTTGTATGTCTTTTTTTCTTTGTCGAATGCATTTATTGAGGGAGAGAACAGAAGGATGTTCCATTTTCCTCCCCCCTCACTGGTCTGGTGCAGGATTTGCACAAGGCGCCTCCAGCCTACGAAGATCTGGATGGGGTCATTTTTTTTTTATGTCTCTCTCCCGTGACTGACACGGCAACGGGTACCCACCTCCTCCTCGCTCACTGCTTGAGAGTCGCCACGGAAGAAGAAGAAGAAGAAGAGGAGAGAGAGAGAGAGAGAGAGAGAGAGAGAGAGAAAAAAAAAAAGAGAGAGAAGAGTCAGCTGCGTCTGAATTATCTGCTGGGTTAAACCTCGTCAAGCCTTCTGACCCGGACGGATACGAGTACCTCCAAATCCTTTTTTTTTTATTATTATTTTTTGTTGGAACACTGGAATGTAAGACCAGTTAGAAGTCATGAACCAGAAAGGCAAATAGAAAAAAAAAAAAAGATGATCCTGTCAAAGTAATTTTCATGGAGCCTAGACACTAAGAAGCGAGCTTAAGAAGTTGAAATGATTAATGGCTTCATGCCCGTCTGGAGATGTGGATTTAACTTCGATTCGAGATGCCGTGCGGCAGGCTCGATCCTTATTAGAGATCTTTGAGTAGAGAGGGGGGGGGGGCCGAAGGCATACAAATTCGTTCCCACCATGTAGATCGTCTCCTTCGGGGCAAAACGTCGCTCAAGCCCACTGCGACTGGATACACGGGTGGTGGTGAGGAGGAGGAGGAGAAGGAGGAGGAGGAGGAGACCCACGGACATAAAAGCAGTCCAGAACCGAAGCCTCGAACAGACGACATTTTCGAATATCAAATACATTCACGTTTCCCCTGGGGTTCGGAGCTGTTCCGCAAAAGAAGAGGAACCAACGCAATGGCCATTAATTGCCTCCGATTTTGTAAATGCGAATTAGATTTTTTTTTTTTCTTACGCGCGTAAGATCTGCATTCGGAAGAATGAGTTAATTATGCTAGGAATACCTCGGAGTTCCCCCTCTGGCATCTGACGGACATTGCTGACGATCTCGGAAAAATGCGCGATCAGGACTTTTTGTGTGTCGGCGTCCCACGGCCACGGCAGTAAAGTAGTTCACTCTTCAAGTGCCCTGTTCAGACGGATCCACCAAGTGCTATATAAGCATGCAGTAGACGTTACGACATTCTGAGGTGAACTAATCATCATCAAGATTTTTTTTTTCTCCTGCAATAAGCAGTAAGGTCCTGTCATCAACAACCATCACGAGATTTGATCTCTCTTATCACGAGATAAAGAGTTGAAGGTTGACGAGAGACGGCTGCATATGCCGTCTGTCTGTTGTCAAAGCGTAGAACAGGGAAATATTAAAATGTGAGCAGTAAGATCAACGAGAGAGATAAATCCCTGCGCGACAGAAACCTTCCATTAAATATGTAGAAGAGTATCGGCTTTGGCATCGGATTTATATCAACCCCCCCCCCAAAAAAAAAAAAAAAAATACTGGAACCAAAAACAGGGGGAAAGTAGAGTGCAGAATTTATTTACGATAATAATTACGATGATGTTTGCAAGAACTTTTCCTAAATGGGGGAAAAAAAAAGGTCGATGAAACCACATAAAAAAAAAAAATGGCGCAACTCCTTCTACACATATTTCCTCCCCACCTTAGCTGGCTCTCCCCCCTCCCCATTACGTCTTCCCCTACCCTGACTCTCTCTCTCTCTCTCTCTCTCCCCTCTATACCTCCATCAGGTTCTCCCCACAGAGTGACTCGAAATTCTCCCCGACGACCCATCAACCTCATTCCTCCCCACCCCCGTCATTCCTTAACCTCCCCAGTAAGCACACGCCCCTTCTCATCTCCCCACCCACCCCCATCCCAAATCTCTCTCTCTTTCTTAGTGCACCTCCCACGCAACCATCACAGTCAGGGTAAATATAGCTTACGGCACCACACAGAAAAAAAAAAAAGAGTATAACCGGGCAGTTTCGCCGTCTGAGGCGAGTTTCCTCCCCATCTGGATATGCGGATAAAGTTTTCATTACTTGTTGGCAATGGACGCTGAACCCAGTGATGCGGGTGGTCGCCAGTTAACACAGCAGGAGGAGGGGAGGAACAAATGATGGGTATGAAAGATTTTCTAATCATGGCTGCCTGAGTTTTTGAAGGCTCCTCGCCCGGTGGCCCCTTCTGTGGAAGACTTGGAAGGCGCACACCGCCACACACAGCCATGAAGCTCAGACTGACCCCAGGCCTGGAAGTCTGTCCATGAAGCTCGGACTGATCCCTGCCTGGAAGCCTGTCCATGAAGCCCGGACCGACCTCTGCCTGGAAGCCTGTCCATGAAGCTCGGACTGACCCCAGCCTGGAAGGCTATATATGAAGCTCAGACTGACCCCTGCCTGGAAGCCTGTCCATGAAGCTCAGACTGACCCCTGCCTGGAAGCCTGTCCATGAAGCTCGGACTGACCCCTGCCTGGAAGCCTGTCCATGAAGCTCGGACCGACCTCTGCCTGGAAGCCTGTCCATGAAGCTCAGACTGACCTCTGCCTGGAAACCTGTTCGTGAAGCTCGGACCGACCACTGCCTGGAAGCCTGTTCGTGAAGCTCGGACCGACCACTGCCTGGAAGCCTGTCTGCCACAGCAGCTCTTCTCACGCCTGACGTAGTATGTGGGGCACGAGGCTGTTTCCTCCAGACCGCTCGACGTATTTATATACCCTGGTTTTGGCCTGTCTCTTGACTGGCTCCTCCTCGCCTTAGTCTCTGTGACACTTTTCCTCTCACTCTCTCTCTCTCTCTCTCTCTCTCTCTCTCTCTCTCGTTTCTCCATTTTCCCTCCGACCCTCCTCGGTTCTTGTCCGCTTCCGTCGTTCTCGCTTCCATCCCCGCCCATCGGCAGATCCCCCCCCCCCCCGGCACCGTGCGATCGTCTCTCCCCTCTTGCCCGAGTTCCTTCGATCCTTCCCTCTGGCTATTACCAGTACCGGGCTACCGCTCCCTCAGCACACCCCCACCCCCCACCCCTCCCTCCATCCCCCTGAGAGAGACCGACCCACCCCCCCATACCTCCGTCCCCCCAAGCATTTCCAACGTCTCCCAGCTCCCACCCACCCACCCACCCATCGTCCAATCGCCCCCTCCCATCTCTCCCGCGCCGCGGTCGCGTGTGAGGCTTATCTTCGGGAACCAGTCGAAGAATGGCGGGTTGTGCGAGAATAGTGACCGCAGACTGTCTCTCTCTCTCTCTCTCATGTGGGGTGGAGCGAGCAGTCTCTTTCTTCCTTCTTTTATAACTAGATTGTGGTGGCTGGACATATGGCGAAGAAGAGGACAAATGAGGTGTCAGACGGGGCGTTGTCGGAGGCGGCGGAGGAGGCGTCCGTCCCCCTCCGCTCGACCGTTGCCCCAAGGGCTTAAGTTGAGGCCTGACATTATCCGACGGTTCTGCGCGTCCTGTCCGCTCCGTCGCGGATAACAGAAGAGGAACACGACGCGTGAATGATGGATGTTACGGGCGCTGTGAATGTGTCTGTGTGTTTGTATTACACGTTCCTGAACGAACGGCGTCTGTGTGTTTGTATACACGTTCTTGAACGAACGTGAGCTGTCACGAAGAACGTTTGGGACTGAAGGAGACTACTAACAGTAGCAGCAGCGTCGTCGTCGTCGTCTTCTTCAGGCTGGCCTTGAACCTAACAACCAGCCAGCCCAGCCAGCCTCCATTGCCTTGCCTTCTCTTCTCTCGTTCGGTCCAGCCACCTCAAGCCAAACGGGCCGCCAACAGGCAAGAGTCCGTGTCGGATCCAAAACGAGGGTCCGACGATCTAAACAAACAATCAAACAAACCTCAAACCACATTCCAACTCATGGTTACACTGGGAAGCGTTCGGGAAGGTCCTGACGCTGGTATATCACGTATTGCCGCCACGTCGGGTTAAGTGTTTGTGGCCCTAACCTGCATGCGAAAGGAACGACGCTGCTCAGATCCGAAGGTCTTGACACACCCCACTCCCCACTCCTTTTTTTTTTTTTTTTTTTGTCGGGGTCCTGATGGGTCGGTTCAGAGGCTATAGGCCAGCATGCTCAAGGAGCGTCCCCAAAGATAGCCGGGAGCAAGATGGCCCATTGCCACGGAATGCATCCACCTGGGATTACTGTCGGTAGCGAAAGGAAACAAGTGTAGTGCAACGCCCAGCGGTCGTTGCCGGAGGAAATGACCTGAGGTCGAGTGCGATTAAGACGTCCCAGAGTGGAGGAGGAGAAGGAGGTGGAGGTGGAAGACCTGCTACTTTGCTCTAAGGGCTCCCGCAGCTCCAGGGCTCCGCTACAGTCAGTGCGAAGGGTAAGGTGGACTCCCCTGGAGTGAGAAGTTCTCCTGGGCGAGGTTGCAACCCTCTGTCGACCCATTCCCGCTGAAGGTGACGCTCCGCTCGCGGCGTTACCATAAGCAGTAACGCCCCAATCATGCTTCGGTCCAGTCCCGTGTTATATGTTTCTTTTAGTGTATTTGTTTTCCCCCCACTTCCCAAGATCCGCGGCTGCCATAAATCATTCCGGTGCTTCGATCTCTCTCTCTCTCTCTCTCTCTCCTTCTCTCTCTCTCTTGCCTTTGCAACTCTCAGTCCACTGGGCAGGCGAATGCGCTCTCGGAAGCATGCAAGCGTGCGTGACTGCGAGTCCTTAACTTCAAAGTCAATATTAAGAAAGATTCTGATTTATATACCTCGAGAACAACCTACCGACTGCCTCGTAACTCCACGTTCTCTTGAACCGACGTTAAGAAACTTGAGAGTTGTACTGAAGACTGAAGGTTGGTTTTCCATCTGCTGGAAGCCAGCCCCCGTCATGATAGCTGGACGGTGAGAAGAGAGACGAATTTCTCTCTCTGGGGGGGAAACCGGAGGAGGAGGAGGAGCAGCAGCAGCTAAGGTTGTTGCAAGAGCATTTTGGAAGAGCTTTTGGTTATTTGAACACTCGACCGTAGGGCAATGGAGGATGACGGTGAGGAAGAGGAGGGGAGGGAGATGATGGGAAGGGAGAGGAGAAAGGGAGAGACACTGAGGGATGGGAGGCAGCAGGAGAGGGAAGAGAGAGAGAGGGAGAGGCAGTACCACGAAAGCCACGGATGATGTGAGGAGGAGGAGGAGGAGGAGGAGGGTCGAACGGTAGATGTGGATTTGGCCAGGGGAGTCCTCAGGCCCCACACGGGCAAGACTCGCACCGCCGCAGTGTCTAAGACGAGTGCGGGGCGCAGCTGCTGCCACACACACACACACACACACCTCTGTTTCCCATCCCTGGGGAGACCAGCCGTACCAGATCTGCCACCATTCCTGATTGCAACAGCCCCCAGCTTACCTCTCTGTTTCCCAGCCTCATCAGCCCACCATCTGTTTGTGACCCAATCCCCATCCTTAGAGGGTAACCTAACCTAACCTAACCTAACCACCCACCCCAGGAGGTTGTACAGCGAGTGATCCGTAGGCTAGACCTCACTGCCGACTCCAGCGGTCTGTCTTGCAAAGGACATTTCCTTAGGGGCGTCGGTCTAACCTGGTTCCTCTCGTCTCCTGTGAACAGCAACATCAGTGATCACACACACACACACACACACACACACACACACACACACTCTCTCCCCCCAGTCGCAAAGAGGCACTCCCTTTGTGTTGCAATGATGTTATCACTGACAAAACATATGTAGCATTACGAGCGAAACATTTTTTTTTTCTCTTTTTTAGCCCGTAATGCCGCCGCCTCTTTTTATGACATGTACCGGCCTGATGACCACCTCGGTAACGAGACCGCACTCGTTGAGAGTGGCAGTCCGTCAGGCGAACAGTTGTCATTAAAGTCGTCTGTGAGCGGGGAAGAATTACCACAGCGGCGCTTAGTAACTGGCTTTGTGGTGGTGGTTGTGCCCCTTGTACACTGCACTGGAGGGTAATTACGTGATCAGCGTCGGAGCTTTTCGTCCAGCCGGTCATTTATGGTCATCCCTTGGACGAATTGTAACTTTGTAACTGTTTAAGGGATTCGCTCCCTTAACTAATCCACCCTAAAGGCCTCGATGCGCGTGGTATTTACCTTCTGAACTAGAGAGAGAGAGAGAGGGAGGGAGGGAGGGAGGGGAAAAAATGTAGAAACGAGTAAAACTCGTTCACCTTGCGGGTCTGAATATAAACAGGTGAGGAAGATATAAAAACAGGATTTCATAGAACTCGGAATTTGATGGTCACGTGTGTGTGTGTGTGTGGGCGTGGCGTGGAGAACATCCAGACCCCAGCACCTGGAGATGAGGAAGACTTGGTTTCGCTCTCCCGCAATCTCTTGTGGTCTCCGTGATTCGCATATAGAGACTTATGATTATTAGGATGTCGTGAGGGGGACGGGTTTTGGGATGTGCCAGGCCGGTCGTATTTCACGTGTCTCCACACACACACACACACACACACACACGCCCGGCCCTCCGTGGTGTAGTGGTCAGCGTTTTCGTCCATTAAGTCAGTATGCGACAGCCCGTAGTCGGTGTCTGGCTTAGGCTGGCGTATGTATATGTATGCTTGCACATACATATGTAGGAGTAAACATTATATATATTATATATATATATATATATATATATACATATAAGGTAAAACCCTCTCATCCCCATAACACACAAATGGTCATGGCAAAATAGTAACCACATACACACACACACACGCGCGACGGACAAGATACATCTTTGCCCCAGCGGCCGAACTCGATGGCCAGCGTCCCCACCGCCGCCCACCACCGCCGCCTCGCTATCAGGCGGGCAGCATACCGACCCTTGGCCTCCCCAGGGACGTCTCTCCGAACGCGAGGTATTCGACTGACCACCACCTTCGCCACCGCCTTTGAGAAAGAGTCTGTGTGTGTGTGTGTGTGTGTGTGTGAGACTCGGGCGGGAGCCAGAGTGGTTGAAAGAGAGAGAGAGAGAGAGAGGAGGGGTTCATGATTCTTGCACGAGGATGGCGGTGCCGATGGGAGTCCTCACGCGGGCTGTGGGAGGAGAGTTGATGGATGAGGAGGGAGGCGTACCCTGGTAACTGGCTGAATGGTCAGGTACAGAGGAGTGGAGAAGTTGCTGTTCTCGAGATTTGATAATATGGTTCGTATTTCCTGCCCCGCCCTCTGAAAACTGAGACACGTTCTTCCCTGTCCCTCGCTTGATGGCTAAGCGGACTATGATTTACGGTTGAATTTTATGGGATGTGGAATGTGAATTACTCTGTTGTACAGGTCGAAGGTTGAAGGTACTTGGTAATTACCCGTTTGTACAGTAAGGGGAGGGAGTCTTTAACTTACACTTGTGTAAGCCCCATCTCTGCTGCGTGTTCGTGTGTGTGTGTGTGTGTGTGTGTATGGCACGCCGGGCCGCCGCTACTGGTGGTTGGTGGGTCATTCTTGTCACACCCTCGGGAGAGAGGGAGGGGCGCCCCCCCCCCCCCCAAGGAACCCACTGCGAGTGGTGATAACGACTCTGGAGGCGGGCGGGAGAGGCAGGGACGAGGACGACAAGTCGTGGAGGGTGGGAGGGGGCTAAACCCAGGAGACGACAAGTCTTGAAGGTGGCTGAACCCTCGAGAGGAAGGGTCTTTGGAGGAGGGCTGAACCCAGGAAACGACAAGTCTTGGAGGAGGGCTGAACCTAGGAGACGACAGGTCGTGGAGGGGGGCTGAACTCAGGAGACGACAAGTCGTGGATAGGGCGACAAACCCGAAAGACGAACAGGTCGTGGATGGGGCAACAAACCCAGAGGACAACAGGTCGTGGATAGGGGTAGCGCACCCAGAGGACGACAGGTAGTCCCAGAAGGATTTACGTTACGTACTACAGCTCACAAGAACGTAAACCATTTTTGTTTCTTTCACTACCATCTCCGTGTGTCCACGACCCAGTAGTAGCTTCGTAATGGTAATATTATTATAAAGGCTGGTGCTAACAACTCAGGTTAAAGTTTTTTTTTCCTCTCTCTAATTCCTCGGAAGATGCGACGCGTTGGGTGGACGGGTGTGGCGAGTGAAGTATATTTAGGCAAGATGAATGGGATGATGAGCGAGAGATTACGAGGAAGAAGTCTCTCAGTCGAATGAGTTGGCAGAAGGTATCCGGGTGTGTACAGGTTAGGTTTGGTGGTACTGCCTGTGTTGTGTCATATATTGTGTATCAAATCTTACCAAGTTTCAGGTGAAAACACACAATGAGGAGAATTCAGCGTATATAGACAGTAAGAACAGATGTCCCTGTGATGTGCAGCTTCGTCTGACGTCTGGGAGATATTGGACTTCTGGACTGTCATAAACCTGTTACACAGTCAAAATATTTTAAGCAGTCTTCTTAAGATCTTGCCCTCCAGAAAGCCCCTCTTAGTTACACAGTTCATTCCAAAATATTCGTGTGATAAGTTTCTCTATGCTCAATGCGTGAAGATTCAGTAGTGTTTCTGTTGATAATGCTTCCTAGATTACAGCATTTATATATTTTTTTCTTATCGCCAGAAGTATTACCGGGTCTTCTTGCTGTCTGTGTCATGAGGCGACCTAATTAGTGTCCATCTTGCTGTCCACGGCATCGCAAAGCCTAATCACAAGTGTCCAATTTGCCCTCTCCCTAACGTCATTAAGTTTGATTGCTGTTTTCGTAGTGCTGTCCGCATCCTTACCTCCTGTCTCATCACTTTCAGATCTTGGTTCGCTATTACTTTTTCCTTTTTTTTTTTTTTTTTTTTTTCTCGCTCTCGGTACTACGTAGTTCCACGCGGCGGCAGAGGGTTGTATCACAGTGCAAACACGACGTACAGACGTTTGGGCAGAAGTCTTGGGACGCGCGCGCGCGGGGGGTTCAGGTACTCGCCTTGTCGGAGCTATTTCGGGGCCTCTGTCTCTGTCTGTCTGTCTGTCTGTCGAGACAGAAGGGCGCGTCATAGCTTCCACCAGGCATGTACCCAGGCCCCCAGTCTCCGCCCGAAGGGGAAAGAAGGTTCAGTACAGCTTCGACCCAGGCGTCGTCGTCTCTCTCCCAGGCTCGTATCTCTCCTTGTCGAGACAAGAAGGTTCGGTACAGCTTCGGTCAGCCGTGCCCCTGGACTTGTGTCTGTGACTTTACGTACGAACACATAACTCGGTTGCTTGCGAAGACTCGACAGCACTAATGATACAGACAGCAACATGCAATGAAGGCATTATTCGAGACTTGAGTATCGTGGCCTAATTTACATTTACATATGTCATGATAACACGACACGAGAGTATTTAATTAAGGCATTACCTCCCGTCGCTACGGGAGTTAAAATAAATCCCCTGCAAAGTAATGAAGTTCTGAATTCGCTGTTATCGGAAAGGCGCAAGCAAAATGATCCGATATAATACCCTAAACCGACGAGAAGTAAAATTTAATTGAATATCGGATGCTTCATCAACAGACCACCCGGGGGGGGGGGACGGAGTGGTGGGTATGAGTCACCAGTGGTCCATTGGTATTCATTAGCTCACTCATTCATCCAGTCGGACTCATGTTCAGGGTGTTCTGTTCATTAGGAGCAACAATGTTGTCGAGCAAGAGAGATGGACGAGTGTCACTTGCAGCGTCCTGTGTGGGTGGGTGTGGTGGGCACATTTTCGCAAGTGCTCGAACGCGCAGGGGCGAGATGGCGACCCCAACCCGACCCGACCCGACACGACCCGACCCGACCCCACACTCACTCTCAGATCCGAACGAATCTTTTGTTTCGTAGGAGGTTTAACGAAAAAAACACTCACGCGTGTGTTTATTATTTGGTCGACTGAGGGTCCATGACATGCAGTGGGTTACTGGGACTTGAACAAAGAGGGAGGGGTATTTTTTGCATGGTTCAGTGTCGTTAAGTGACAGAGTATCGGATACGTCTTTGGTGGTGGTGGTGGTGGGGGGGGAGGATTCGAAGTGCTTCGCTGAAGAGGATGGGGCACGGGAACAGACGTACAGGACATCCATGATATTAGAGCAGAACATCGTGAGGTCACCGGTGTGGACTAGGACAGACAGGGAAGACGGTAGACCACGGTACAAGAGGAGACGATAGACTGAGGTTCACGTGTAATCAGTTTCTCTCCGGCCGGTCTGTGTCCGTACTTGCCGACAGATCAACCTCTCTCTCTCTCTCTCTCTCTCTCTTTAACATTGCGCGTCTCGTCTCGCTGCAACAACTTCCTCCCCGCCTTGGACTGGATTCCGCACTGGGATAGACAAAACCTGGTTAAGGTCTCGACGTTCTTCTGAAACCCAATATCTGTCTGTTGAAAAAAAAAAAGAAAAAAAAGAAACCAACAAACCTCACAGCCTTCCCATCTCTTCTGGTGGATCTTAAATCCCTCTACTCAGGACAGTAAACACACTGCTGTCACTGTTATCATTTGGACTATCTTGGCAAACTTCACGTTACACAGATAGCTGTCTATCCAGAAACTGTGAGTACTCTTTAGATGCTGTTCATTCCCCTCTTCTTCTTCTTCTTCTGGACATTTAATCCGATTATACAAAGGACTAATCCTTCCTTTGGTGGTGGAGTAGTAGCCCTTCTCCCACAGCTGGGCAGGTTTTTCAACCGTACATACATAACCAGAAGTCGAGTCCAAAGCATATCCGACAACTCATTTCTCCTCGGAACTCGATTCCCTTGTCCTAATCCGCACTGCTAGTTCACTTTTTCTTTTTCTGTAAATACAACTTTGGTTACTGCTCTCGGGAGGTGGCTGGCTGGATGTCTGTGTAACCTTGTTCTTAGTTAGAGCACATGATCTTGGGCAGGACACTGCGACATGGTGTCTCGGGTTTTCACGCGGTGTCTGTGGGCCTCCACACGGTGTCTGTGGCCTTCAAACGGTGTCTATGGCCTCCAAACGGTGTCTGTGGGGTCTCCAGACGGTGTCTGTGGGCCTCTACACGGTGTCTGTGGCCTCCACCGGTGTCTGTGGCCTCCACACGGTGTCTAGGGGCCTCCACATAGTATGTTGACGACCGTGGCCATTAACGGTCCATCGACAACCAACTTTTTTCTTTTTTTGTAGAAATCTTCAAAAAACCTTGAGCCTACTGAATCAGCGCTAAGGATCGTAGAATCCAGTAAGGACTCTATTGTGTGTAGTTTTCGTATCGATTGATAAAGAATCCGGCTGCTGGCGTGCAGAAAAACTATACTACCCCACGACCGACCGGTCTGGTCTAGAGAGTCAAGTGCGGTATGTATCTCGTGATGCAGTAAATCGTAAATTATCTTAAAAGAAAAAAAGAAAGAGAAGAAGTATCAGGAGCTAACGAAGGGCCAGGACGTTCAGGCAAATTACGTGTTGATTTCGCGACTAAACGTTGCTCGAGTAATTCGAGCCCCACATCACACTGCGTCCCCCAGCGGGTCTTAGATTTATCGAGGAGGCGTGCGAGAATTTCCGCGCCACCGACGTCGCTCAACGTAAGTGTGCTCTGTTTCTCTCTGAGTCGACCAGACGCCACGCGAGAGAGAGAAACTGAATGCACGCACTTGGTCGAGTCTTCGGACGGAGGAGGAGAAGGAAGAAAAAGAAGAGGAGGCGTTCTAGGACATCCTCTTGTTATTCACCGGCTGGTATGTACGAGCGGCAAGTAGAGTCGTCGAAGCCGTCGTCGTCGTCTCTTTCTTCTCCTCCTCCTCCTCCTCCTCCCACAGTGGCAAACCCATGATATCCGGAGGTGTTCGAATTGCAATTAAGGATGATTGCCTATCAGCGTTATCTGATGGTAGAAGCGCCCGTCCGCCTGCTCCGGACACTCCCGGGGCGCGGTAGCAAACCCCCTTGGTGGCCGGATTGGCGAGAAGTGCCGCCGTAAACACCTCCCGACATCATTAGGTGATGACAGTGACATATGAATACCCTGCTCTCTATTCGCCTCCTCCCGCGATTACATGAATGTAAAGTGACCGGACTCCTGTAGGTGGTCCGCGCTTGAGAGCGGTGCTCGATGCAGAGAGGTGGGTGGTATGATGGTGGCGGCGATGGTCCTGTTGGTAAACGGTCCGTATGGATGGTCCGCGTGGCCCAGCCAGTGAGTGATGTGCGTGTATGTGTGGTAGGATGAGCGGCAGATGCAGCCAGAGATGGTGCGGCTGATACCGGAGTGTGGTTGGTTGGTGGCGATGAGAGGCTCTGTTGGTGGAATCTGCACTCACTGCCTCCTCCTCCTCCTCTCCCCCAACTGGTAACCGGCACATCGTACGATAGACGCTTAAAACCTCCCTTCTACTGACGCACCAGATAGGCGAGTCAGTCCTAAACCCTCAAGACCGGAGAGACTGCCTGTTTTCATCTGATACGTGCAGTCTTCTCTGCCCCTCTCCACTTCACGTGGCAAGGGAGTTGGACACGAGGTTCCTACAGTTGTGGTACCGCGTCAGAAAGGTCTTCATCGCGGTGTCCTTCAACGGATCGTAGTTCCTACTCGTGTGCCTGCCGCCGCCGGCGCTGCCATGTCCTCCCCCCCTGCCCCCGGCCATCCTTCTCTGCCGGACGTACGATTACACCACTCCCCTCCTCCGGGAATATATATATATATATATATATATATATAAATATATATATATATATAATATATATATATATATACCTCTGTTTATCACAAGCATCCACCAAATCCATATTAAACACTGAGAACACGTCTTCCACCGTTGGTGTTGAGGTTCCTGAATTATCAGACGAACGTTCGATAACTTTGAGATAGATTGGACAGATAATTGAAATCATAATTTCATAGTCTCGTTTACGTCGTCTGGATTCGTCACATTCGTAGTCTTAAATTGATTAAAAGACGACGGTGCGACTGAAGCAGTAAAGCCTTTTTAGCCCCGGTTATGTTGAGAGTAATACCGGTTCTCATGTCCGCCCGCCCAGCAAAGTATTCAGTGATGATCTGGATTTGCCATCAGATGTTGATTGTTTTTTCCTTTTTTTTTTTTTTTTCACACATTACCTGTGTACATTGTAATTCTTATCTTTATATTCTGCTGCTGGAATTTGTCGACGCCTGTTAGTGTAAAAGGGGAAAAAAGAATGGAACCTTGAGAATGATACATAGTGCTTTTCCTAGGCTGTTGTTGTATCTTGCATGTGTTCTCTCAGCAAATCTAAATGAATTAGAATAAGAGCCACTCACATGATGATCATGTTCAGATCATTATATATATATATATATATATATATATATATATATATATATATATATATATATATATATATATATTGATGGATAGATGGCATCATACGACTCGAGGACACCTTGGGGCCGTTCAGCTTTGAGGCTCCGCTACGCTCGGAAAGGATTTCTTCGTTCGGAGCCAAAGACGTTCTCAAGCGAGACGGCACTCGCGCCCGTCCTCTCTTGTGTGTGTACCTGCCGTGTTGCCAGTGGCAGTGGTGGTCGGTAGTAGCTGTTGACTGTCAAGGTTCGCCGGGTTTATAATTATAGCCTGCCACGGGCCCTTGTATTAACACGGGCCGTGCCACGATGACCCTCTGTAGTCTAATAGAGATGTTCGTTTATAGTAGGAGGAGGAGGGCGTTCGCGAGGGAGGGAGGGAGGGAAGGAAGGGTTAACCACCACCTCCACTATTAGCGCGCCTCGCCGTTGTCTCTGAATTACTGCGCTCGTTAGGTGGGGCCCGAAGACCTGCTGTTCCAACCCTACCCGACCCTACCTCCTCCTCCGGGGCCTGGCAAGTAACCCATTCATATGCAAATCAAGACAGCCCGATAAACCACATCTCGGGTGCGTGTATGGTACAAGCTTAGGGGGAATAGAGGGAGGAGGAGGAGAAGGCTGAAGAAAAAAAAAGTAAATTACAACCCACATAATTCCCGCGTGTCGCAGAAGGCGACAGGGGAGGACTAGTTCAGGAGTTAACGTGAGAGGTGCAGGGCTCCGGTGCAGGAATACACACGGCTGTAACGGGAATGATCGCGGAGATAAACGCGGATTAACAAGTAGGCAGCGAGGCTGCGAGACGCAAGGCGTACCTTCGGTGGAACTTGGTTCGACTGAATATGGAAGGTAGTCGAGGAGAGGAAGACGATGGAAAATGATAAGGTAAAGTCTTAGGAGGATGACCTGAACCACTAAACTAGCAGTTTAATGGTAGCGAGTTGACTGGAACGACCAAACCAACACTCTGATCACAGCGGGAGGATTGGAAATCGACCAAATCAGCAGCATAATCATGGCTCCAATCACCATACCCCAACATCACTGTTGTACCGAGGTGACTGGAGACGCAGCCCGCGCTTGGTGCACCACGGCCGATGAGAACCCACCCCCCAGGGGGAGGGTGCCACGATGCGGTCGCATCGGGAGCGCTGGAAGCGAGAGGTTCTCCTGCTGCTGCTCCTCCTCCTCCTCCTCCTCCGCCTCCCTCGGAGAGTGGATCCGTCCGCGCCCCTCCTCCCTCCGTCCACCCAAACCACCTGTTGAACAGGGGGCCGAGAAACCTCCCTTTTTGGCGCGCCGCCCCCCTCGCTGCCGCCCCGCCGCCCTCCCCTCCTGTTGCACGCTGAGGGCGTCGGGATGGAAGGATGGAGGTGGTCCGCCCCACCTCCTCTCTCTCCACCTCCTCCTCCTCCTCCTCCTCCTCCTCCCCCCTCCCCCTCTCGAAGGAGGAGGAGGAGGAGGAGGAAGTTATTTACGACGGGCTTTTTAAGCCTATAAATCACGGATGCATGAGGCAAGGGTAATTGTCTGGCAAGCCAGTATCCGACGGTGGGAGAGGTTGGTTACCTCACAGAACACCTGTGTGTGTGTATGTGTGTGTGTGGTAAGTACGTGTTGAGGTATGAACTGGTGGTTATTCATGGCTCCATCAGGGGTGTTTATGGCCTACGTGATTTGCGTTTGGAAATGTTTTGTTGGCCGCCCTGCTTGAGGCTAAGATACATTTACACGAGGTTTATAATATATATATATATATATATATATATATATATATATATATATATATATATA
>JAYMFT010408089.1:0-18439 GCA_038088735.1 Panulirus argus | reverse complement strand
ACGTGAGTGGAGATTATAGTTAGATATGAAAAAGGGACTAGTGAGAACATCATTAGACAACTGAGTCTCAGACAGGACCTACAGATAACCTCCTAAGACAAGTTGTTGACGTTTGAGATTAAACCTCTCTACAACTGAGAAGGTGCGGGCCCTACGCTCTACGGCGGTCCGCCGGTGGTGAGGGACCTATGCACTGGGCTTAGGGGGTTGGGTTGTTATCCCAACCAGCCCCCAAGAGAGCCCGGCTCCTGTCCTGCGATACCCTTCCACCCTAGAGATAATGGTTTCGATCTGGCAATTTCATGTCTGACGTTTTTAATTACTGTTGGACAAAAACGATCAGGATCTGGACTTTGAATAGCCGTCAAGTTATCTATGTTAGTTCTTCTCTAACTGTAGCGTAAACTCTGTTACGTGTACGTGCTAATTATCACTCTGAAAATTCATGTCGCTGTATTCTGAAGAAAAAACGAAACTTAAAGAATCGTTCAGGATTCCCCATGTTTGCTGACTAGTCTTCTCCCATTCCTTATATGTTTCTTGTCGATGATATGAATTTATAGAACCATTTAGAATCTCTAATTGCATTGCTAATCTAACACTCTTGACTTACTTGATAAGTGCTTTTACCTCTATCTTTGCTCTGTTATATTGTGTTGCAAGATTTGGTTTATTGCTTGATTTCTTAAGCTTGTAGAGGCTATTTCTGCACTTTACAGCTCTTTTGATGTCTGAGGAATACCATTCTGCCTATGTTCATCTTACTGTTTCTGTCGTGCGTAAGACCGAATATTTCTTCATGATGTATAAAATGTTGCTTAAAGCATGTCCATGATTCCTCTGGACACTAAGTAATAAAAACAAGACTTTTTGATGCGTCGAACAGCCCCTTAAAATCCGCCCTTTTAAAGTCAGAGTAATGATGCTATTATTTGGGGAGTGGGTTTAGATTTGCATTGAACCTAACCACGTTAGGGTCATATGCACTTTGCTGTTTACCAACAAGAGTATCAGTTACTTAGAACTCCTGGGATGCAAGAACTAGATCATGCTTATTAGCTTCCCTCGTCGGCTCCGTGAGAACATTATCTTCGGCAAAACAGATAAATCTGGCAGATTCACCTTCTACATCTGAAATTGTTAGCCAGTTGATTTCTGGAAGATTAAAATCCCCAGAATGATCGAATCTCCGTCCTTTCTTACTCATTGTAAATTCTCGCACATGATAGTGTAAGTATCTGCTGGCAGACTAGGGCGTCTTAATATATCTATATAAAGTTTTATAAAATCTGAACACACGTCTTCAACAGCAGTAGATGTTGTAGCCTGAGTTTCAGTGGGAATTATGTATTATTTTACGTACACTACAGTTTTCCCTCCTCGACTGTCTCTATCCCTTACAAACAATTTATTGTTCGGCAAGTTGTTCTTGCTAATCATTTTGTTGTTTCATGTGTTTAGCATATTTCTGTTAGTCCAATGATACCAACATATTTAATGTTTACCAAGCAATGCTTCTCAGCTACATTGTTTAGGATTGATCCTATATTTATACATTGTCCATTTGATTTTTTCATGTGATTTTCGTTTGAAACTGGATTTATGATATGGACCGCCTCTTCCAATACCATGGTCTGGCTTGCTCCTACACTCTTATAGCCCCTCTGCCCCTAACTGCAGCGTAATTATTTCTCAAACTGAGAGTATCAATCCATTCTGATATATACACTTTCACCTGGTTCTCTCTTACATTTGATTTTAACTTTTTCTCAATTTCTTTTACTAATTTTCTTATCACATTCGTCAATAAATAAGTACAAATCTTAAGATAGGAGTTATCATTTTACTTTTCTCTCCACAACTTTTTAATTGTTTTATTCCTCTTAATCCGTCTAAAAACATTAAGTATTCTTTTCAAGTATTGAGCAATATTTATATTTCATTTCAGTTTCCATATTTTCATAGAAGAAGAAGAAGAAAGATTTGAATGACGTCAAATCTTCTGTGAAATGGCCTTTGCCGTCTTCTTTGTTTCATAATGCACATTGCAGGTTTAGAGGGATCCTATCATAACCCAGGTCTCTAGTTTATGCTTGACATACGAT
Source organism: Panulirus argus (assembly GCA_038088735.1). Taxonomy (NCBI): domain Eukaryota; kingdom Metazoa; phylum Arthropoda; class Malacostraca; order Decapoda; family Palinuridae; genus Panulirus; species Panulirus argus. Next base: position 16,334 of record JAYMFT010408089.1, on the reverse strand, counting down.
CATTTGCTAATCAGTTTTTACACACAAAATAATCTTTGTATCTCTCTCTAGATATGAAAAATCTTTCCCCGTAGTAAAGATTAGACAGATACCGTGTTTACATTCTTCTGTGAATATTAAACTCACTATATATTGGTCCCTACTGCACGTAGTGCTGTCACCTTGCTTCCTCGTACATGCCCCACAACTAGTTTTTCCTTTGCAGTTCTCTCCCCAGAATGACTTATTTGCACCTTATGCTTTTCTCATCTATTCATTCTTTATCAGATGCTCACACCACCTTCAACCACTTCTGTTTTCGTAAGACAAAAATCTCTAATTATCCCTGTTCATCTGCGCATCACACTTCAAATACAAGCCTTGCCTTTGCTCCACTAAATAGTGGTGCCGACCCTTTATGATTTTCAAGAATAAATTTCTATTATCCTCACAAAATTTTACATGCAATTGAATTAATATTCCGAACTTACTTTGCGTCCAAGTATATTTTCATTCTACTCACCTTATTTAGCCAATGAGAACTTTGCTATATTTTTTTCCATTTAAAAGTATTACACCAAGCGTTGCATGTCACTAGTTGTTTCTGCAGTATAACTTGTCATATTCATGTTAAAATAAAACGAAGTAGAATTCCATTTTCTTCAGACAGGTACATTGCCACTCCTCCAGTCACACTTCTGGTTGTGAGAACCCCAAATTTCTTCTGTCATCGCAGACGCCTTTGGCAAAAATTACAACAATTCCCAGGAAAATTGCCGAAGAATCTGTAATTTCTGACAGGAGTTGTATTTTCCTTTTAGATTCCTATCACTGCATCTTGCCGTTCTCCTCCTCATATTAATATATTCTAAAATCTTTAGATATTCATCAATTATTTCCACTTTTCTCTGTCGCACCAGCCCCTAAGGTGAACTTGTTCGTTAAGAAACCACGATCAACTTGAGTTATTTTTATGAATCATTTGCCCTGAAATCTACATATTCATTCTTGGTTTCTTTCCTAAACAATCTGATGTGCGAGTATCATCCGTCCACACCTCACTTAAAGAACGCTGTTTTCCCACTCTCACACTCAGTGTATGAAATCATCCAATCATTCATCCATGTATTCATTTTCGAGTCAGAAGTAGACACAGTCTATAGACTGTATGTTAATGTATATATATACAGGTTCTACGTGATCGACAAGAACTGGCAGAAGATCATGGCCAGGGCCCATGACAACCCTAACGTTGTGGCTTGCTGCGTGGGTGACGACATGCTGAAGCAACTCCTGCCTTACCTTCAGGACCAACTGGAGGTCTGCCAGAAGAGCCTTTCAGGGTAGGTATAACATGCTTTACATTGAAGCAGTTCCTCCCTTATCCCCAGGACCAGCAGGAGGTCTACCAGGTCATTATTGGTGCTTATGCACCTAGTCATGAGAAGAAAGATCTTGAGAGGCAATTCTCTGGGAGAAGCTGAGTGAGTCTGTCAGCAGTTTTGGTGCACGAGACCGGGTATTAGTGATGGGTGATTTAAATGTGAAGGTGTGTTACGTGGCAGTTAAGAGTGTAATTGGGGTATTCAGTATTATGAATGGAAATGGTCAACAGCTTGTTGACCTAAGTGCTGAAAGAGGACTGTTGATTGGGAATACTTTTTTAAAAGGACGAAATACATAACTGCACGTTTGTGAGTAGGAAAGATTTTCAACGGGCATTATTGGATTATGTATTAATTGACAGGCGTGTAAAAGAAAGACATTTGGATGTAAATGTGCTGAGAGGGGCAGCTGGTGGGATGTCTAATTACAATCTTGTGAGGCGAGGGTGAAGATTAGGACAAGTTTTCGGAAAAGAAAAATTAATGTCGGTTAGAAGAGAGTGGTGAGAGTAAGTTAATTTGGAAAGGAGACTTATGTAAAGAAGTACCAGGAGAGGCTGAGAGTAGAATGTACAGTGCTTCTCACTCACACTCTTTTTATTACCACACCTCCCCCTTATCCTTTTCTTGCTTAATCAAACCACCTTAGACCACATATTCAGGCATTTCATTTCCAATACATCCACCCTACTTCTCGCATGCTCATCTATAGCCCATGCCTTGCATCCATGCAGCATCGCTAAGACTACTGTGGCTTCAAACATATCTTCTCCCTTCCAGATATCGACCTTCTTCCCACCAGTTCTTCAATGTTCCCTGACCCTTCGTGCTCTCACCCATCCTGTGACTCACATCCACATCCATGGTTCCATTTGTTGCCTTGATCCACCACGAGGTATTCTAAACATTTCACTTCCTCCAATTTTTCTCCAATCAAACTCACGTCCCAACTGACATGTCTCTCTGCCCTACTAAACCTTATAACCTTGCTTTTATTCACTTCTAATCAAAGCTTCCTCGTTTCACACACTCTTCGAAACTCATTCATCATCTTCTGAAGTTTCTCACTCGAAATGCCATCCGTACTCAATCATCAGCAAACAACAACAAACTCACCTCTCAGGCCCTCTCATCCCCCACAGACTGCACTTACCTTCCTCGCCTCCCTATCCATAATCAAATTAAACAACCATGGGGACATCACACACCTCTGAGGCAGACCGGCCTTCACCAGTAACCGCTCACTCTCTTCTCTCCCTACTCGTACATTTGAGTAAGAATGGTATGATAATGATAAAAATCTATTTATGATATTTCTAGAATGCGCCATTTTAGGAATAGAGTTGGCATCCCCCCATGCCTTCATCATTTACATCCCCCCATACCTTCATCATTTACATCCCCCCATGCCTTCATCATTTACATGCCTTCATCATTCACCTGCTAAAGACTGACTAATCCCAGCTACTGACTTTGGCCAAGACAACGATCTCAAACACACACGGCGCTCTAACGAAAGACATTCCTTCTCCGGGCTCCTGATTCTTACTGCCCTGGAAAGTCACATCCATCCCCATGCGAGGCGAAACACTACGTACATAAGCCTGTGATCTCATCCTTCGTCCTAAGCCTACCTACAGCTATCATGAATGTAACTGCTGTTCCTCTCTCCGACGTTTTCCTATGTCACTACTTCCCGCACTACGGCATACAATAGGCTTGCTACCATGTTAATAACTTCCTTTTGATAATCTCTGAAAAAAGAAAATATGATTAGATGTTACGAGACGAGATTTAGATGCGGAAAACGAAGTGAGAAAGCAGTGACGAGCGCAGGCGTAAGTTTGACAGGAATATATGTCACCTTGGCCGACAACTTGGCTGTCAAATCTAATTGGTCACTGTTGTTATAGAGCAAAGTAAACACGGATGATATATTTGTTAAGTACTACTGGATTGCTCTGTTAAATGTCTTACGAAATACAGTATTATAGTACTGATGCAACTTGCATTCCACAGCGCTGCTGTACCAGTCTTTTTCCTGATCACAATAGAAAGAATTTTACGAATCGTCTCATATTTGTCAGTCACTCAGCCCTAGGGAGAGTCTGGCACGGGAAAGCTGGTTATACGAACGTACATTGACTCAATCATCCATAAGCAGTCACGTTGATGTCTTTCCTCCAGATACCTTGAGAAGAAGCGAATGATGTTTCCACGGTTCTTCTTCGTGTCTGACCCAGCGTTGCTGGAGATCCTGGGTCAGGCCTCAGACTCTCACACCATTCAGGCTCATCTCCTCTCCATATTTGACAACACTAAGACCGTTCGCTTCCACGAGCAGGACTATGACCGAATTACTGCCATCTCATCGTCTGAAGGAGAGATCGTTCAGGTAAGAAAGCGCTTCCAAGCCTTTCTTACTAGGTATGCAAGTACATAAAGTTAATATTGTTTTACCAGAAGAGTTACAATTATACAACTAAGGTGGAACAATCTTTTATCCCTGACAAGAAACATGATAATCTAGAAATTGATACTTTCAACGAATTTGCATATTGTTTTTATCTCCACTTTCTTGACGAAGGGAAAATGAATATGTCCTTATTCAGAAGGCAGGATTTACTGAAAATAAACTTCGTTTTCAAAAGCTGGAGAAGCCTGTCCGTGCTGAAGGCAGCGTTGAACTCTGGTTAATGAAACTCTTAGTGATGTCGCAGCAGTCAGTACATGGTATCATCCGTCAGGCTCACCATGTCATCCAAGACCCTGACCTCAATGTCCTGCGCTTCCTCGAGCAGTTCCCCGCGCAGGTAAGTTTCTGCTGTTTGGTTATAGTGCCTGTCTCTCTTATATGGAGATGACCCCTTGTTTGGCCGTGCCAAATTTAGTTATTATTCCATACACCGATGTTACTCTTCATTTAGTTGCATTGCGAACACAAGGATAGACCGCTAAATCTATTGCCGTCGCCCCTCCGTCGGTCCGTCGGTCCTTCGGGCGTCCATCGTTGGGAGTCACATGTTATCTTTCCACTTTGTCTTTTGGCCACAGCTTAAACGCTGCAAATCATATATTCTGCTTTAATTATGTCATCCATGAAACAAAGTTCAATCAGTCACTTAAGCTAACTCATAACTCGAAGAAAATTCAGCCTCTGTCCATACAATTTGTAGATTCGTTTCCCAACATCAATAGAACAGAATGGTATAAAAACAAAACTCTAGTTTATTTCTTTTCTCCTTCCTTGCTCATAACTTGAAAGAAACCCCACATCTGGCCAAATAACAATACAAATGTTTTTGGTATTTTCTAAACAATATTTTCATGAGTACACCACGTGACGCCCTTTCTATTCTCAGACCTGATATAACTTTTTTGCTGCAAGAGTTAATGACATACTATGATTTTGTCAAAGCTCTTAATTCATGATTACTTTTGTCAACTTCCATGAAAATTTTATTAACTGCAGTTTTCCTACAGCTGACTCTTCGTTATGACAGCTGATGTAGTAGGTCCTCGTCTCAGCTGGTGTCAGTAACCTTACCGGTACATGTTGCAGGTGGGTATCTTGGGGTTACAGATGATTTGGACTCGAGACTCGGAAATGGCGCTGACCCAAGCCCGCGCTGACCGACGCGTCATGTCGGACATGAACAACCGGTTCTTGGATCTACTCAATCTCTTGATCAACCAAACCACCAGAGACCTGGAGCCTGTACAGAGGACCAAATATGAAACCCTCATTACCATCCACATCCACCAGAGAGACATATTCGACAGTATGGTAAGCTGTGGTAGGGTAGAAAATGATGCTCATATGAGATTTTTGCCAAGAGACAGGGCTAGCGTGTAGCGTTTACCGCTGGGAAATATAGCGTTACGAAGAACGAGTCGAATGAGCTGTCAAGTGTTATGTGTAGGATGGAGAGATTCTACGATTCTGGTGTCAAAACCAGCAGCCCACATGAGGGTGGAGCAGAAGGGAAACGCAGCTATCTGGGCAAAAGGAGTGAAAGTTGACAGCCGCTGAAGTACTGGCTTTCTATGCAACTTTCGTTAACCCTCATAATGCCCAGGAGGGTAATACGGCAATATGCCTCCCTGGTCGGTGGCTGTCTACCACCTAGTACCCATTTAAGAGAGAGAGAGAGAGAGAGAGAGAGAGAGAGAGAGAGAGAGAGAGAGAGAGAGAGAGGAGTACCTAGTTATTGAGCTAGGCAGATAGATAAAGATAAAAAGAGGATATACTAAATTCTTTTCCTATACTTCAGTGCCGGAACAACGTGAGGTCAGTGGCGGACTTCGACTGGCTGCGTCAGATTCGTATTTACTTCAGGGAAGACCTAGACCGAACCAATATTGTTCTTACGGACGCAACCTTCCAGTACCAGAACGAGTTTGTGGGCTGCACGGAGCGACTGGTCATCACGCCTCTGACGGACAGGTGGGTTAGCATGGCAGACAGAGTATGAACAAGACATTCTTTCATACACTTAACTCACGTATTAGTTAGGTACGAGTCGCTCCACTGGGTATCTAACTTGAACCTAATTCACTAAGAAATGCTCTTGAAATTAACGATCAAGAGATTTGTCTCGTAACTTAACTACAGAAACATTTTGCAATCATTTTTTGCTTTCTCGCAGGTGTTACATCACCCTGGCTCAGGCTCTGAGCATGAGCATGGGGGCGTGTCCCACTGGCCCGGCGGGCACAGGCAAGACCGAAACCACGAAGGATATGGGTAAGACGCTGGGCAAGTACGTGGTGGTGTTCAACTGCTCCGACCAGATGGATTATCGGGGTCTGGCTAGGATATACAAGGGTGAGTACAATTGACTATTATAAAGATGGACGCAGTGTCCTGGTCGTACTGTATCAGGTGTCCTTTATCAGCACATGACTCCACAATCCGTTCACCATTCCTATTCACCTCACTAAATATCCCACGTCGCCCAATTACACCCTTGATTGCCACATTACTTACTCTGTATTTAAACAGCCCATCACTAATACCCGGTCTCTAGCAACAGCACTGCTGACACACTCACTCAGCTGCTCCCAAAGCACTTGCTTTACAACACTTTCCTTCTCATGGCCAGGTGCATAAGCACTCATATCACGCAACCCAATTTCATTTTTATCCAAATCACTCTTTCATAAATTCCCACTATGTCTTATTTGTTAGGGTGGACTAATCTGTAAGTGGAGGTTACTGAAGTGCAGGGCAGGGGCAGGCATCTTATTCTTACTTGGGGGATGGTAGTTAGTTAGAGTGTGGTTTGGGTGGGAGGAGTCTAGAAGTATATAGGAATGAGTTCCGATCATGTTTAGGGGAGAGTTTACTGGGAGGATCATTGTTTCATTGTGAAGGTTTTGAGGTTGTGGTTTCTAAGCAACCTGTGATTGTTCTCGATGCACCGTCTTAAGTGGTTTGCAGCTTTATTACTTATGTTTTTAAGAGGATGGAAGACCAGGCAGGTGGTAAGTTTTGTTTTATTCTCATGTGTTTACATGAGTTTACTTGAAAAGACAAACAACAGGAGGCTTGGTTGGCCCACGTCTGGGTTGTCTGGTAAAAATATAAAAGTTTAACTAAATTGACAAGAAAATGTAATTACTCTCAGCATTTTTTTAACCTATCACCGACTCCCCGCTGCTGCACATTAGCCTTCTACTGTTCCCGTTAAAGCTGTCGTTTGTACAGTTTATTGTTGAAGATACTTATAGTCTTAGCTTTCACTACGTCTAGCGGTAACTTATTCCGGCGCTCAATACAACTATAGGAAAAGAAGCTTTTTCCCACGTACGTACTACATCTTTTAGCTTTGAGTTTTATTCCATTTGTCCTCGTAACCGCATTTTCTTGTATTTCGACAAGATGTTCGTGATTTACATTATCGAACTTGTTCACAATTTTGAGCTCTGATTAAGTCGCCGCGAAGTCTACGCTTTTTAAGGGAGAAAAGGTCCAAACGTTTAAGCCTCTTCCTATGCCAGATTCCTAAGGGATGGGATCAGTTTTGTCGCGCGTCTTTGCACTTGCTCGAATTTTTCCTCGTCTTTTTTATAGATTAGGGACAAAAATTGGACTGCACATTCAAGGTGTTGTCTAACTAGCGACTTATAAAGTGTGAGAATTGTTTCTGGTGTCCTGTCATCTATGTTCCTGGCTATGAAACCTAAAATTTGGCTGCCTTTTTTACTTGCTTCTTGGCACTGTTCATTGTAATTCAGATTGTTGCTAATGACAACTTTATTGTTCTTTTCTTCATTTACTTTATTCAGAGAATTTCCGAATCGTTTGCAGTCGTAACGTATATTCTCGCCTCCAAAGTGCATAACTTTGCCCTTGTTTACATTAAACTTCATTTGCTATCTGTCTGACCACTCTTCCAGTAAGTTGATATCTCTTTTAATCATATCGCAGTCCTACCTGTTTACATCTCTACCTCCGAGTTTAGTATCATCAGCAAATTTGGAGATCTTAGATATGAGACCGAGTTCTACGTCATTAATGTATATCCTGAAAAGAATGGGGCCTAGGACCGACCCCAGTGGCACACACTCGTTACGTCTAGCCAATCTGAGGCTTCGTCGTTTAATACTACACGCTGCTTTCTTCCGGTAAGCCAGTCTCTGATCCACGCACAGAGTTCTTCACCGATTCCTTGTGCTTTGAGTTTAAGCAAACGTCTTGTGAGGTACTTTGTCGAAAGCCTTATGATAATCTAGTTATACTACATGAGATGGTACTTTTTTCGTCCCAATTCTGATAAATAACATAAAAAATTCCAGTAGATTTAAGGGCAGGATCTTCTATTGCGAAAAACGTGTTGGTTGTCTGATATAATTTTGAGATACCCTTGAAAAGTAACAACTTTATATCGCATTGTTTTCTCCATCATTCTACTTCACTGAAGTTAGGCTAGTAGAGCGGTAGTTCAAGGCACACTTTCTGTCTCTTTTTTTTTTTTCTTTTACCAATAAGAGCAACATTTTCTAGTTACCAGTTAGTTGGCACCTGACCATCCGATATTTGTAAATATTTTGGAGCTAAGTAATCTGGGCCGTTGGATTTGTTAGGATTTAATCTGTCCAAGTATTTGTCTTTCAGAGCTCTTTATTTCTCTAACCTTCAACTCTTCTTCATCAGATCCTTGAAACATTTTCATTGGTTGCTGTATTCGAGATGTTACTTCACTTATGAATATGGAGGTAAAAGAATAATTTAGTATGGTAGCCTTTTCTTTGTCGTTAGTAATTAGTGTGTCATGTTCGTTTCGTAATGGTCCAATTCCTTCTTTTACTGACTTCCTTTGTCTTATATATATGAAGAATTTCTTAGGATTCTTCTTAACTTTCAATGAAATTCTTTTTTCTTCCTCGTGTTTACTCTGTCTTACAACCTTCTTACACTCTCTTAGGATTTTGATTAATTACTGACGATTTTCATCTTGTTTTCTTCTTTTGGCAAATTTGTCCTTCTATTCTCCTATTCATCCATGATAGTTTTGAAATGTTATAAGTTCCCTTCGTAATTTGTGGAATGTTATTTTCAATCTCGAGTAGTGCGTCTTTGAATTATTCCACATTTCCTCTACTGAGTGAACGTCAAGAAGTTTTGTCTAATTGGTACTGCGAATGTCGTGCCTAATGTCTTCAAAATTTGCTCGCCTGAAATCTGGGATCAAAAGTTTGTTGTCTCTAACCTAATCAAACTGTGATCGCTGTTTGACAAACTCTCGCCTACTTCGCAAGAGTTGATGTTTTTGTCGCTGATGAGGACAAGATCAAAAATGCTTTTACCTCTAGTCAGTTTTTTTTTTTTTTAACTAGCTGTTCTAGAAAAGCGTCTTCAATCATTTCCGTAAATCTCGTTCCTTTTCGGTTACTAGTTTACGTGGTCCAATTTATGTTTGGACTGTTGAAGTCTCCTACTATTATAACCTCTACTATTGTTCTGATTTCATTGTATAGCATCTGATTGTCGTCTTTTTTGCTTAGGAGGTCTGTAAATAATGCCGAGCCATAGTTTGCTTTTGAACTTGTAGGTAATGTCAATATAAAGAGAGTCTTAAGTTTTTGTGTTTACTTTGCTTATTGTAATAGTACTTAGATTGTTATGTACGTAGATCAAAACACCACCTATCCTGTATAAGCGACCTTACATAAATTTCTATCTATTGTTAACTCGGCGAATACGTGTTTATTCTCAGATATTACCCACGTTTCTGAGATTGCAATAATCGGTTTTTCAGTCGCTGCACAAGATATAAGTTCGTCGCGTTTCGTAATGATGCTCCTGGGATTTGTGTATATTACTTATTTTACTTGGAGTTAATTCTGGACTTGATTTGCATTTTTTTTTTTTTACCTTCGGTATGCGTGTTTGTATTAACACTGTTAATGTCAGCGTGTGCAGCAGCGGGAGACTGACGGTTCTTCATCTGTTTTGGGTTGGTGACATTACTCCTACCCTTCCCGCAATGGACCCTTCCAGCCTTGGTCCTAACAGTTACTTGAGAATTGACCTGTAGCTGCGCTAAACCGCTACTTATACTGACTGAGTTGTTCCCAACTGATCCTACTTGACCTTTCTTTGCTAATTCCTCTGCCTGTGAAGTTACCGCTAAGCCCCGAGGATCCCTACCGCCACAGTCCCATCCATCCTCTACCGATACCTTTATAGTGGTCAAACTGGACGCCTTGTTCTTCAAGTCACTTTCCCACTCAGCTTACCCCCACATCGATCCACCTCTAATTTCTCCTCGTCTTTTTTATAGTTTGGGAACCAAATTTGGACTGCATATTCAAGGTGTGGTGTTACTAGAGAATTATAAAGTGTGATAATTGTTTCTGGTGTCTTGTAATCTATGTTCCTGGCTATGAAACCTAACATTTGGTTGCCTGTTTCATTTGCTGCTTGACACTGTTTAGTGTACTTCAGATCGTTGCTAATGATAACTCCAAGGTTCCTTTCTTCGTTTACTTAAGATAGAGTTTTTCAGAATAGTTTGTAACCGTAACGTACATTCTTGTCTCCAAAGTGCATAACTTTACACTTGTCTGCATTAAACTTCATTTGCCATCTGTCTAACCACTCTGCTAGTAAATTAAGATCTCTCTGAATCATTTCGTCGTCCTGCCTGTTTACAATTCTACCTCCAAGTTTAGTATCGTCAACAAATTTGGAGATCTTAGAAATGAGACTGAGTTCTAAGTCATTAATGTATATCATGAAAAGAATGGGGCTTAGGACCGACCACTCGTTACGTCCAGCCAATTTGAGGCTTCGCCGTTTAATACTACACGCTGCTTTCTTCCGGTAAGCCAGTCTCTGATCCATGTACAGATCTTCACCGATTCCGTGTGCTTTGAGTTGATATAAAAGTCTCTTGTAAGGTGCTTTATCGAAAACCTTTCGGAAATCTAGATATACTACATCAGACGGTAATTCGTCCCATTTTTGGTAAATAACATTAAAAAAATTCTAGTAAATTTGTCAGACAGGATCTTATATTGCGGAAACCGTGATGGTAGTCCGATATAATTTCATGATCCTCTAGAAAAGTGACAATTTTATCTCGTATTATTTTTCCATCGTTTTACCCAACACTGACGTAAGGCTAACTGGGCGGTAGTTCAAGGCACTCTTTTTGTCTTCTTTTTTATATATAGGAGTAACATTTGCTTGTTTCCAGTTAGTTGGCACCTGACCATCCGATAGAGATTTGTTGAATATTTTTGATATTGGGTATATCAGCTGTCCCCTAACCTCTTTTAAAAATCTTGGAGCTAAGTTAACTGAGCCGTTTGATTTGTTAGGATTTAGTTGGTCCAGATATTTAAGCATTTCAGGCCTCTTTATTTCTCTAACGTTCATCACTTCTTCATCAGATCCTTGAAACATTTTCATTGGTTGCTGCATTCAAGATGTTTCTTAAGTTGTGAATACGGAGTTTAAAAAATACTTTAGTACGGTAGCCAGTTCCTTGTCGTCAGTAGTTAGCGTGTCATGTTCGTTTCGTAATGATTCAATTCCTTCTTTCACTGTCATCCTTTGTTTTATATTTGAAGAATTTTCTCTGGATTATTCTTAACTTTCAATGAAATTCTTTTTTCTTGCTCGCGTTTACTCTGTCTTATGACCTTCTTAGACTCTCCTGGGATTATTTTGATTAATTCCTGGCGATTTTCTTTGGTTCCCGTTGATTTGAACTTCTTATATGTTTTCTTCTTTTGGCAAATTTGTCCTTCTATTCTCTTATTCATCCATGATAGTTTTGAAATGTTGCAAGTTCTCTTTGTAATTTGTGGAATATGTTTATTTTCATTCCCGAGTAGTGTGTTTTTAGAATTATTCCATATTTCCTTTACTGTGTGAACGTCAAGAAGTTTTTTCCAATTGGTATTGCAAATTTCGTGCCTAATGTTTTCAAAATTTGCTTGCCTGTAATCTGGGATAAAGAGTTTATTGTCATCTATTTCATAGTCTAAATTTATCTCTAACCTAATCGAACTGTGATCGCTGTTTGACAAACTCTCGCCTACTTCGCAAGAGTTGATTAAGAGTGTGTCACTGGTGAGGACAAGTTCAAAAATGCTTTTACCTCCAGTTTTTTTTTTTTTTAATTAATTGTTCTAGAAAAGCGTCTTCAATCAGTTCCATTAGTCTCGTTCCCTCTCCGTCACCTGTTAACGTGTTTCAATTTATGTTTGGACTGTTGAAGTCTCCTACTATTATAACCTCTTTACCGTTTACTATTGTTCTGATTTCATTGTATAGCATCTTATTGTCGTCCTCTCTTTGCTTAGGAAGTCTACAAATAACGCCGAGACAGTTTATTTTTGAACTTGTCGGTGATGTCCAATATAGAGTCGTAAGTCTGTGTGTTTGCTTATCTTAATAGTACTTAGACTGTTATGCACGTTGATCAAAACTCCACCACCTACCCTGTATAAGCGATATTTCGTAATTAGTTTGTATCCGAGTGTTGCTAACTCGGCGATTAAGTGTTTATTTTCAGAGTTTACCCTCGTTTCTGAGACTGCAATAATGTTCGGTTTTTCAGTCACTGCATAGGATATGAGTTCATCGCATTCCGTAATGATGCTTCGGGCATTTGTGTATATATATATTTCTCTTTATGTTGTAGGCTCCAGTCACGGACAAAAGTCCACATCAAGACCGGGCCCTAACTGAAATATCGAGAGAATTGAGAAACGGGGAAAAAAAAAAGACAGGGAAAGTATTTACGAATTTTTGAGAAAGTGAAAGACCTCTCTTTTGAAATAAGCCAGGTCATAGTTATTGGGAAAGACATGGAAAGGTAGAGAGTTCCAAAGCTTCGACGTGTAGGGAAAGAATCAGTTATCAAAACGACACACCCTTGAGTTGCCGATGGCCACATAATAATCATGTGACGCAGCAGCTTGCCGAGTATTCCGTGGTCTAACTATGGTGGGGGCACACAAGCAGCCAGCTCTCGGGAGCAAAAGCCAAAGTAATACTTATTTATAATCCTTGGAGTTGATTTCTGGACTGAATTTTTTTTTTTTTTTGTCGGTGTATGTGTTTGTATTAACGCACTGGACCCTACTAGCCTTGGTCCTAACAATTACTTGACAGTTGATCTACAGCTGTGCTAACCCACTACTTATACTGCCTGAGTTGTCCCCAGCTGACCCTATTTGACCTTTCTTTGCTAATTCCTCTGCCTGTGAAGTAATCGCTAATTTCCGACGATTCTTATCACTAAAGTCCCATCCATCCTCTTCCGCTACCTTTATAGAGGTCAAACTCGACGCCTTGTTCCTCAGTTCCCTTCCACACTCAGCTTCCCCCGCCCGCACCCTCCCCCACACTTCTAGTTCCTTCGTTAGCTCCACCGTGATTTGCTTTTCTGAGTAGTTTAACTCTATCGGAAAAAAGCCTAACGTTCTCTTCTAATACTCTGCCAAGGTGGACTTTCCCTATTTCATTTAAGTGAAGACCATTCCTAGCGTACAGAGATCTATCATGACTAAATTGATCCCACAGGTCTATGCTAAACACACTATCCTCCTCCCTACAGAGAGCTTCGATTCTTCAGTTTATCCCCAGAATTCTGTTGATGGTACAGGAATCGACGTCATACCTTGGCAGCAATCCCGGCATTATAACCTTCCTACGACTTTCTTTAAACTTTCTAATAAGTTGCCTATACTTTGCTAATATTTCTTCCGATCTCCCATTAACTGCATTGTTCGTCCCAACCTGAACGAGAAAAATCACATCCTCGGGATTGTTTGAGACTATGTCGTCAAAGTTATCTAGGACGTGTTCTATCCTTGCATCTGGATAATACTGGTTCTTCCTGTTTCTATGCACAGAACTCCTGCTCCTGATGTCTGACTATAGAGTACCCGACCAGGATGATGCTACGATCATCCTTTACTTCATCATCTAGTACGCTAAACCTATTATGAATGGAGAGTTCGTTGTTAGTAGGTTGCTTGGTAATGCGGTGAAAAGTTTTACTCGCAGGTTGGAAGGTGGAAATATCTTCCATCTTCATCTCCTACTATCTAAGCTATCTACCCTAGATGATATACCTGTGTCTGTTTCCTGTATCGCTACCGATTTCGCCGCCGAGAACCCAGTTTCCTCTTCCCACCCTTTCATCCTAACATCTAGTTTCTCCACGGCTTCGCTGATTTTCCTAACACCTGCCGAAAGCCTATCAATACCTCGCAGAACAAACAAGAAGTGTACTCACCTTCTTTTCTGAGAACATCACTAGTGAACTTCCAATGGCATCTAGGGCAGGCAGCTCGTGTAGCTGGAGCCATCTTTCAAGGATTTCACTGAGATTCAGAGGATTTCACTAAGATTTAAAGGAATTCGCCAAGATCCAAAGGCTTTCAGCAAGATCCAAAAGATTTTACTAAGATTCAAAGGATTTTACAAAGATTCAAATGGATTACAATAAGGCACACAAAATTCCAAAGATGATTATTACAATCTAGATAGGGTGTACATAGTCGTTTGGAGGTACCTGCATTTGTATGCCTTCAATAACATTGTTGGTTAGTTCTACTAATCATGGATCATTTTTCAAGGTGACGTAGTTCTGGGCGTTGTTTGAGAAGTGAAATTCGGCTTGTCGATATTTCCGCCACATGTGTATCAACCACTGGTATTTGGCCCTGTGCCTGTGCCTGGTGAGAAGTTCAGTTTTATGTTTTTGCGCTGATCATGTGACCTTGATGGCGAGGAGAGCTCGTCATCCGGCATAGGGGTTGCTGGTGCAATCTGGTGAGGGTTGCCCAAGTCACTGTCTATGTCCACTGTTTCTTCGGGGTAGACATCTCTGTCGTGTTCACTCAGTGCTCTGTGTAGTAAAGGAGGATAGCTTTCTTCGTATGGGGCCATTGCTGTTGGTCGCACGGGGAAATATAAAGAAACTCCTTCACTAACATGTGAGGGGAGGGATGGAGGTGCCGTTGACCCCGGGGCCAAGTGCAATTAATACAGCTGACAGCCAGCAGGTCTGGTCCGCACACCCTTCCCGAGACTCATGTCTTCTATGTAGACACGGTAGAGTTGGGCAGGGCAGCAAATGTCGTCTCTTCCTTTGTCCACAAAACTATACAGAGCTATCCAAGTATAACAAGAGGATACTGGTAACAACATGAAGCGGTCACCCGCCGCGGTGCCGAGTACAACACAGCAGTAACTGCTATTAATGACCCGTCCCACAGGATGTTCTTATGGCTCATATCCCGAGATACGCGCGGCGGGTGGAGGATGCGAACATTTAGACAATATTTACTCAAATACTGAACCGCCTTGAGCCCGACGCTATGACCTGCGGGTCTAAAGACTGACTTCCCAGGTACAGGGCAGAAGTTGGGCTGTCGTATCCAAGGGTGGTACAGTACCGTCAGTCATGTTCAAGGGTCACGCCTTCGTGTTCAAGGGTCGTCATGTCGTGCTCAAGGGTCATACCTTCGTGTTCATGGGTCGCACCGTCGAGCCCAAGGGTCACAACTTCGTGTTCAAGGGTCGTGTCGTCACGCCCAAGGGTCATACCTTCGTGCTCATGGGTCATACCGTCTTGCTCAAGCGTCACAACTTCTTGTTCAAGGGTCATACCTAAGTGTTCATGGGTCGTGCTGTCGTGCTCAGAGGAAAAGACGTTCTACCTGCACGGACAAATTTTTCTGATTGGTTCTCCACCATTTGATGAGCCAGGCACTGCTAACAAGATCCTCAGATCACTAACCACACAGGACTGTGGCACGCCTCTGCACACACACACACACACACAGACAAACACACACACACATACACACACTTTTATATTGTAGTTCCAGCCAATATCATGCAGTAAAGACAAAGCCCAGAACTATGCCAAAATGTACCAGAACAACACCCTCTATGTCATATACATCCTCATGTGGAAGGTGAAAACACAGAGCAAAGTCATGATGGTAACTGACGCACTTGGCTGTCTACCAAGATCACCTTCCTCAGTTAGACCACCCGCAAGTGGATTTCTAAGGACAAAATTTACAGATTTGGCCGCAGGCATTCATACTTAATATCAGAAATATATCTACAATATTGTTTGAAAATCACTTTGGAAGAGAAACAAATGTACAAAAAGAAAAGACTTCTTTTCTCTTAGTAGAGTGACTTTTCTCAGTATGTTCAGTGCAACGTTGATAACGTAATTATAAGATGGAAAAGGCAGTAGATATGTAATATAAGATCTGGAAGAAAACTTTAGTCAACCCATCTTGAGAAAATTGGTTCACTATCATAGAAAACGATCGTTTGATAAGGAAGGATACCTAAACAAATGGCTTTCGTTTACAATTGCTATCATCTGTCCAAAGGCAGTTATTATATATATATATATATATATATATATATATATATATATATATATATATATATATATATATATATATATATAT
>JAYMFT010408078.1:0-18439 GCA_038088735.1 Panulirus argus | reverse complement strand
AAACCTCACGCCCGGGGGGGACGATACTTTTTTGGGAGATTGATTGTACGTTAGTAGCGTATTCGCGAGATTTCATTCCAATGATGGGGTATAGCAGTGGAGGGGAATCATCATGAGACATATGACATGATATCCGGAACTTTTCTTGGCTCCTGCTCACCTGTCAGCTGGTAGCTGTAGCACGTGCCTCGTCATCACGGTAAATACAAGAGCTGGCGGGAGGGGAGGGGAGGGGGGGGGGGGTGGCAGGGGCAGGCTGGCAGGCAGGCAGGCCTCTACAGCGGCCGTTATAACCGTCGCTTCCGCCCGGAGCGTACCTCACGCCCGCCCGCCGCC
The DNA here is from genome assembly GCA_038088735.1 of Panulirus argus. Taxonomy (NCBI): domain Eukaryota; kingdom Metazoa; phylum Arthropoda; class Malacostraca; order Decapoda; family Palinuridae; genus Panulirus; species Panulirus argus. The sequence continues at coordinate 18,103 of JAYMFT010408078.1, read as the reverse complement.
AGCGGAGGCGACGGGTCTTTTTACCGTTTTTACCTGCTTGTATTCCACCGGCGTTTATTTTCGCAATTCATGTCCACCATTAACCTTCCGGAACTCCCTGCACTCGATGGTACGACTCTCGAACATGACTGTCTTGCCCTTTGACCTGACTTATGAGAGGTTAGGTCAAAGGCCAGGCCGTCGTGCTCAAGGATCGTGCCGTTGCGCTCAAGGGATTAAACAAATGCCACGCTTATAATGCGCAAAGAACAGCGACGCGGGAGGCAAGGCCTCTGAAGGACCGGTGCCACACTAATAACGGGGAACAGGCCGTCTATAGACAAGGGTCCGTGTCAGGCAAAGGGGAAAAGGGCCTTCTGAAACAAGGGTCCGTGTCATGCTAGCTTGCTACATGGGGGGAGGGGGGGGGGGAGTTCCGCAGAGGTATAGTAAAACGACAGAACAATACGTGAGATTGTCCACATAATAACCTGGCATTGTCTACTCGTCCTTCGTCTTTCGTATGATCGTTATGAAGTAACCCAACTCGGAGGGTTGATGGCCCTACACAATTGCTTCGTGAAAAATTTATGTGACAGACATTCAGGAATGAAGTCCTACCTTTCCTTCTCTCCCATAATGTTTCCAGCACAACGTGAAAAGTAAATGCCGGTGAAAACAGTAATCAGATTTTTAAAAGCAGAGCCGGGTAGACCTTTTGGGCGAAATGGGCAGCCTGTAGAATACAGGCGTATTCTCGTTTTCTTTCTTTTTACTTTACATTATCAGTTATTATGGACATATATCACTGTTTGTTCTATTTCTGTGATTATATAAAGTGTCCTCTTATCATATTCTTTCATTTCCAGACATGAATTTACTTCAGGACTTTGTGTTACGTAGTTCTTAACCTTAAAGAATAATTTATTACATAAATAGTGTATGTGTGGGTGTTAACCCAGCCTTATAATTGGCCGTAACATAGCACGGACATTCTTCTACCCTAACATAGCATGGTCCTAAGCCTTGACACATTTCAGTTTTTGCCCTAGGATGGGAAACGTTAGTCCTTAGCTGATGGTAGACCATCCTAGGAGTCAAAACACTGGATTCTCCTCCCCTTCCCTCCCCTTGTGCGTGACATGGAGGGAGAGACAAGATCTGTTGGTGTCAGTAGGTGTCATGCATAATCATGAGCGCGCCAGCAGGTGTGTCATGCAGTCATGGACATGTCAGGGGTCACCTCTGCTGCCCATCTGGGCACAGACGAAATTCCTGGACCGGATGAATTTTTCGAACCAGATCAGGTTGTACTGGCTTCCTCTGCCCCCCCTCTGACCAGCAGGGGTATTTATAGTTTTACGACTGATCGCATAGATAGATAGTGACGGAAAGTGTCTTTTACATAACCCGTGAGCTGAGAGGAGGTGCCATCGTCAACCGTGAGCTGGGAAAGTTACGTACCAACGCCTTTTTTTACGACCCCGGGGGAACTTCCGTCATAATAAAAGTGCTAGTAGTAGAAGAGAAACGATGATCCAAGTTACCTTCTGTTGACGTTTGAAGGACGGGAAGCAGTCGGCTTTGTGGGATGAGTCGGCCGCCTCGTAAGAGTTCTCTCGCGTGTCTGCGTGACTTGCAATTGCTGTTCGTAGTTCATGCAGTTTTTTGGTACGGCAAGGTTGGTATGCAAATCTTCCCTTCTAACATACAGTCTCTCTTTCTCTCTCTCTCTCTCTCTCTCTCTCTCTCACCCGGCTACTCTAACACGAACATTTAATCATCGTGACAGCACAGCAGCGACTCATACTGTTCGGCACCAGCGATGTTGGTCTCTCGTACTACAGGTGCACGACACGCGCACGCCCGACGACTTTTCTTCTTTCGCCATGCACCCTGTGCGTGATTGCGCGCGTTACGTTACGTTCTCAAGGAGGTTTACGCGTGGACGGCGTGTCGCTTGCGATAGCTTCGTGGCCCCCAAGCGACGACGCCCTTTCACACCTGTCATTGTCTCCCAGAAGCTCCCTCCCTCCCGCCACGCCGTTTCCCCAGACCGGCAACTATTCTCCCAAGACGCTCCTCTCCGCTGGTTTCCCCGGACCTACGTATTACCGTTCCTCGAGACCTTGGGCTGTTGCCTGGCAGCTCCCGCATCTCCCCCGCGGAGGCAGTTCGTTCACCGTTGGTCCCGTAATCATCACACACACACACACTTCGCGCACGGCTTGATGAGACCCACGTACGTATTACTCGCCTCCCTATCGTTCAGTCCCACATCACGTATCTGTATAAGTTTTTTTTTTCCTTCATGGAATTGATTCTTTTATGTTATACCACCAACAGACGACGGCACTAAGCGTACTGGTTCGATGCCTGAGGAATTCTAATTTACTACGTGCTTCTTTACAGACAAGATCTTTGACATCGTCATAGCAGCAGTTTTTCACGTTCATAACGAGTTCTTTGACGAAATATGACTGTGGGCGGGGGCTCTGGCCACCAAATGCGCTCTTTCTGAAGATCCTCTGACCTCTAAATATACTCACTTCAAACCTTACTACATCTGACCCCAGGGTGTAATATTTCCATGTATTTTCCAACCTGCTTCTCTGGTTAGAATCCAAGCCATCATAACAAAGGATCGTACCGTCGTGCTCAGGGTTCGAACCAGTATGCTCAAGGATCGTACTGCCGTGCTAAAGGGGCTTAAAACTCTGGATTTCTACGAATATTACAGAGATATACAGGTCAGTTCCCCGCTCTCAGATAAAGGCGGCTGGCTCTACAGCACCCTCGTAATTCAACCTGTGGTTAGTTAAGGTTTCCGACAGCTAGAGCATGATTTAGATTTTACGAAATCAGGTGCTCCTTGGAGATGCTGCCTATTTCATGTCGTTCATAAGACATGTCCCAAATCTGTCCCAGAATTGGAATTTCCAATGTTTCCTCCATTCGATTTGCAATTTCCACACATCTTGTTCAGCCTTGCTTGTATAGACTATAGCAGCTGTAATGTGGGAGATATAGCGTATATTGCATATCATTAAGTATAGATATATCACCATGTAGATATAGATTTTGACTTGTTTTATATACAGGTGGAGGAATCTGTAGCGTTGTTTTCAGGCTGGTGTAAATTCATCAAGATCCCGCGTAGAGACGCGTATATCAAAGGCGCTTTCAGTCCCTAGTGGAGCGTGTGTAGGTAGACCCCTGTAGTCTTATGGTGAGGCACAAGTAGCCCCCTATTGTCCCCAGTGCAAGCGTATGCTTAATTATGATCTCGAGAGTCCCTTTGTAGAGGCAGTTTTCGGGTTCTGTATTCCCCATGGGGAAACAGGTGTGCCTGTGTAGTCCATACACAGGCCCCCCGTAAACTCTTGTAGTTCCTGTAGTGGGGGTATGGAGGCCTCCGTAGCACTAGCGTAGGCGTTGTTGCAAGAAAACCAGTGAACCTTCATATAGCGGTTTCCACAACCCCCCTGGCGACATGTTCCTCCGCGCTGCCTGACGCAAGGTGACTCGTTCTTACGTTTCTCTCATCTTGATGGACAGTACAATAAGTAATGAGCTTCTTTAGCCTAATAATCAAGTGCATTTGATTGTTTTGTGAACTGTGTAATCACAAGGTGGGAAATTAAGATACAAATAATTGTGAGTGACATGTGAAGTCAGGTATTGTCTCCTTTTTTATATAATTACAGTGTATTTTCCCTGCAGGTATTATGACACCTGCTTTACTGCCATAATTTTTTCGTACGGTCATCCTCTTTAACGAGTCGTAAGTGGAAAGGTGTACAGTTTAATAGATGTTTACCAGTACGACAACTGCTCGGTTTAATGCTGCCGCGTACTACAGGTCACATCGTTTCTCCTTCGTCAGTTTGGATCCTTACGGGAGAACATGTTGAGGTCTCTGACGGTTACGCATTCAGATGACAGACGCCAGCGTCGTCATTCACTTCCAGATTTGGATATTTACTAACGCTGAATACTAGTGGACAGTGCTTGCATGGATAGTGGTCGAAGGACACTTGTGAATGCCAGTGGAGGAATTAGACAATGGAAATCATCGTTATCTGTGCCCAGGAAGAGCGTAGGAACTGCCAATATGCAACAAAAATGTCAAGTTCAAAAATTTTGAAAATGTTCGTGCTGAAAAACAGAAGCAAATAACTAACTTTATTGTGAAAATGATATGAATCAAACTTCAATTGTTGTGCTGTTTTTTGAGAAAAGTTATGAGAATGTGGCATATTCATTTTGTAAATATGGTCTTTAATAATTACCCGGAGAGCTAACAATACCTAGTTATAAGTACAGTGCAAGAAACGGAGAAGTGACAGTGACGAGAGATAATAGGACTCGATTAGATGTTATAAATACTGAAAACAGATAAGTGCATCATTATAATTGGGAATACCAAGAAATGAGTAAACTAAGAAATACCGATAAATTATTTACTTTGGACTAGAAAATAGACATACGAACTTATAAGTACTTTGGACATATATTAAGAATTAAGTAATACTGCAAGAGTTCTTGATATTTTAGGAATATTGATATGAGAAGGATGGAAATATTGCACTAAGGATTATCACAACTGCAGTGAAATATATAGAAAATTCAGATACATAGAACTCCCCTCTATCGTTTCCGAGTGAAATATCCCCATCACAGTTTTTGGGTTTAATTTTCGTCATGAAGTGGATGTTGAGGATGAGGAGATGGCGAAACACTGACCAGGCCAACGCCGTGGTCGGCCTCGCCAGGTAGGTGCTCTTATCTCTTTCCAGTTTCAACGAGTCCTGGGTGGGTCTCTGATGGTCTCTTATTTTCTTGAAGTCACTTAAAGCATCGTTAGTACAAGTTAAGGGATTGTACCTCATCCCGTAGAGTCCTCTCAGTTCTGTGCGATCTGTGTGTGTCTTCTAGATAACTTTAACGTCATCTGGCGGACCCCAGCGACCGCCCACAACTTGAACACCAATAAGAGAATTCTCACGGTTTGACTACTGGGCTAATGGTTGTTTACCCCAGGTCGATAAGGAAGGATGGGTGAAGGGACGCTGGGCGGGTTAGGAGGCTGAAAGGAACAAGCGCGTCCAGAAATGGTCAGATAGGTCTAGTTGATGCTTGGTAGGAGTTATTACTTCCCCAGCTTCCGTTCAGCATTGTAGTACATTCCCCGCGACTGAGAAACAACGAGATGTTTACTCTTTAGTATTTTAGTTGGATTTTGCTTCTGATCAAATAGATTTTAAAATTTTTAAAATTCATCTTTGTATTATTTTAAGGATGTATGTATAAGCCTTTTTCGTGTTTTAGATTATAGCACGTTTAAAATGTTTTATTATTTTAAGGATGTACGTAGAAGTTTTTTCCATGTTTTGAATTATTAAAAACAAAACAAAACACGCGGCTAGAGCATCCACAGTTATTGCTGGGGCTGGACGCCCGGCCTTTACAGCTATGATCATGGCGCCGGTTCAGTCCCATCAGGTGGTGTTCCTCCGAGTGCAACGATGGGTGGGTAGCTCGTAGCGGGACTCGCCTCGTGACGAGATGTGATTACGTTAGGTTGTGCAGTCACGTGAGGGCGTTTAAACCTTCCCACTTGTTTTAAACCCTCCTAACCGTTGCTTGAACCTTTTAACCCAGTTTAAGCCCTCCCACCCCTTATTTGAATCCTTTCCCCCTTTTAAATGTTTAAGTCATTGTCCATCCGTAAACTTCCCACGCCCTAATTAAACCTCTCCACTCTTGTTTAAACGCCCCCCGCCTCATCCCCATCCCTAATTCAGTACTTCAGACTCCGTTTTCAGACCTACTGATATTCAGACCCTTCCACATCTGTTTAAACCCTCCTAACTCCATATTCAAGCTTTCCCAACCCATATTGAAATACCCTTTCAGCCCTCGTGCAACACATACCATTTGATCTGCCCCTCCCAGCACAATTCCACACCCTCACCGCTCATTCTGTCCCTCCTGCCAATCGTACAGACATAAGAACAGTCTTACTTCTACTGTTGTGAACGTTATCAATAATCCATGAACAAGCGCATAGCTAAGCAAGTGAGCAACTAAGTTTTTTGTACATTAGGCTGTGTGGTATGTCATCTACTGTATCACTGTAATTATCCATCACTTGATGTTCACCCTGGTGCATATTGTATAAAGCATACTATTTACTCGGTGAACATCCCTATATACCTGCCATCCTGTCTATATGTAGATGGACCTCACCCATGTGCCTATCCAAAGTGTGGGAACATCTAGCTCGCCTTATTCTAAAGCTCTTGTATGATTAGTTAACTATCCCAACCTCCCATTTCTGTAATACCTTAACTGTGTTTCTTAAACCGAATGGCTGCCTGAATCCAGTAACCTGTTATATATATATTTATCAGAACCCAACGTTTATCACATCTGTCCGCCTCCTTTTCTACCCCAGGTACGTGCCCTACGTGGTGTGTATCGTCGTCCTCAAGATTTACGTGATGGTGCTCCTCATACACTCGCGAGACAGCAGCCCGGACTACATAGACTACAACGACTATGGCGGCTTCCGCTTCGACGACACCCCGAGTCGCGAAGAGTAAGTTGGGGGTATTGGTGGACGTCGGCAGGTGGGATAGGTCAGTCGGGAAATACTGTGAACAGCAAGCAGGTAAGGGATACTTAGCGGGTAGTTACTTTAGCCAGCAAGTAGAATGAACTAGTCAGAAGGTAGGATTAGGTAGTGGACAATGGGTAGAGTTAGTTAAATCGGCAGGTAGGTTTAGGTAGTGAGAAGGTAGTTATTTAACCAGCGAGGTATGGTTAGTTACACGTCAGGTAAAGTTATTCAAGCAACTAGAGGTTGAGATATCCTTCCTGCGTTAGCCTATCTTTGCTAGAGGTATCGGTACCCCGCCTGTGGTAACTTAGCAGGGGCTAGAAGTAGCGGTGACCCTCCCTTCGGTAGGCTAGTAGGGGCTAAAAATGGCAGTGCTTTGCTTGCACTATCGCAGTAACGCTGTTGGTTTCAGCAGCCCCTCAGCCAAAGGCTACATCTTTAATTTTGGTGTGTAATACTCTAGATTTGAAATCCATCCTAAAAAAAAAGATGAAAACGTTAAACTCTTAAGATCTTTTTTCCTAATAGGAATATTCATGAGTTATTCCTTTAATTAATGTGATCTTTTGATTTTAAGTATTGGTCTAAAAAGAACGGCGTGTCTGTTCAAACGAATGTACCTTAGTCATGGATTTTTTTTTTTTGTATTATTATTTAAAGGAAGTGAGCATCACCACGAACACCCACGAATCCGGAAAAGAGATCTAGGGTTTAGGGCTTTCACTGGATACCGGGCTCTTACATTTGAACTCAGGGGCTTATGCAGCCGATCTTAGGGCCCTAGGTCTTAAAGTCGAATTTAAGGGGTATTGCAGCCGAACTCAAGAGGCCCTTGCGGCTTGTTGCAGAACTGCAGTTTGTAGTTCGTCTTACATAGTCTCCTTTAGGCCAACACTCACCACAGCCAGCACCACGCCATGCATTGTTAATTACCGATGTTTTGTGTGCGACAGGGTAATGACGACGACAACGACGACGGAGGACCCTCTCTGGAGGGAGAAACAGGAGGTCTTGTCGAAGCTTAACGAGACAGTCATTGTTCCGACGGCCACCAATCGCACGCCGGACACCATCTGGCTCTTCTTCAACCGCATTCCGCGCACAGGCGGTCAGACCTTGGTGTCGCTCATCAAGGCCTTGGCGAAGGACCTCGACTATCAGCACCAGGAGCACGTCTACAGGACCCCCTGGCAGAGGTAGGCACCTAGGGAAAAGGTGCCCTCATGCAAGGGCAAAGAGGGATTATATACTACTTTTTGGCTGCTTTTTGAAACGTAGTCTGTGGGAAACCAAGTGTTGTAGTGCTTAAAGCTATAGGCATACTCATGCCTAGAGCTATGAACTCGACGGATAAATGCATCAACAAGGAAGAGTTCAACACTGTAGGCTTTCGGGAGTCATTGGAATGTTCCATGTTAAGCCCTAAAGGCCTTGGATATCGGGGTATTACCCATTAAGTCAGGACTTGGAACTACCATCAGGAAACAACTAGGATCGCTCTTCCCATTCTCCAGATCCAGCAGTGGCCCCCAGGGCCTTACCCGAATATAGCTTCCCTCCCCTCTTACTTGTGTTCTCTCTTCAAGTCAAGTATTTGCTATTACTACGACCACTATTATCACTAAATATAATCGTGATGAGAGTGATATCAATGATGAAAACAAAATTCACCTCATTTAGCAGATACCCCCAAACAACCAAATTTTGCTTATTAGAAGACAATGCCAAAGATCGCTTGAAGCGTCTCCGGAGAGGACAGAGGTAAAAGGTATGCGTTCCTACCCACATTTGGGTAAGGCCTGTGGTAACGGCTAGACCTGAGGGTAGTTGCAAGTGGGTAATACCTTACATATAAAGCCTTAAAACTCAACAAAGAGCCTCCAGTATTCACACTTACTCTACTAGTACATTCTCCCAGCCTCTGCTCTTACCCCACCAGCACATTTTCCCACAGGACATTGTCTTGTACCTAGATCGTATTGGCTTCCAGTACAGTAATTTGCCTTCCTTCCCCCAGGCTGATGAGCAACGAAGAGCAGAAGAACCTTGCTACTTGGTTTGAGTACAACTTTTGGCCCAAGAGCTATGACCGGTTCTCACTCTACATCAACTTCAGCGAACACAGGAGGTCAGTAGTAACCATGGGTAATTCTAGGTCGTCCTGATTAGTACTGGGTAGTTAGAGGTGTTAAAAAGTGGTATTGGAGAGTTGACTATGGACAGAGTAATTTGGGATGATGCACAGAAAGGATGTGCGATATTTATATGGCAAAGAAGTATTCATGACTGCAGTACAATGTACAGTCTCATCCTCAAAGAGTAGTCGCAGCTGATTCGGGATAGTCTTAGCTGGTCTGTTGTTGTCCAGGGTGATCATTGGTTGTATTTAGGTGTTTAATGTAGTCGTTGTTGTTGCACTGGAGTAGTCCCATTATGTTGAGGATAGTCTCATGCAGTCCAATTTGTAGGTGCTGAAGGGTAATACCGAGTCAAATATCGCCTTTAAAGGGTGTCATGCAGTCTGTAAAGGGTCTGATGCAGTCTTGACAGGGTGTCATGCAATCTTTAAATGGTTTAATACAGTCTTTAAAGGATTTAATGTGGTCTTCTGAGACGATACCATAAATGTTCTTGGTTGGTTCTAAAATAGTCCTGTTTAACCCGAGTAGAATACTTCTATTACATGCATTCCCTCATTCGTGTAAGAGAGATGTGGATGTTATAGTACACTTCATAGTAGTCTTTGCTGGTGCAGGGTAATTCCTGTGTGGTCTAGTTTAGTGCTGTAGTAGGCTTTGGTTATTTTGAGTATTTCTTGGTAGCTGATATCTATCTAGGGTTGGGTATTCCTTGGTTGGTCTGGAATACTCTTTCATGGTATGTGGTTGTTCAGTGGAGCTTGGCATTGTTCAGTATGATCAAAAGTATTCCTAAGTACTCTATGTATTTTAGAGTAGTTCATGCTTTTACAAAAGTTCTGAATGTCTTACATAACTTCTAAAGACCCTGATTGACCTTGGATTGTGAAAAATCAGTCTTATGATAAAACATTGTTTTCTCAATAAACTCATTTTTACCTATTTGGTTATGACATTGCTCATGATAAGGACTTTCTGTCATACCTTTTTAAATTCTTATATTCATGTTTTAAGTACTCATTTAAAACCTTTTGTAGTTCATTATTTAATTTTTCTCAGACGCTTTTGTGGTCTATACTTTTTTTTTTTTTTTGGTACATTTATCGTGCTCTTAATAACCTGTCAGGCTTAATTTTTTTTCCTGTGTTCTCTTTTGTTATACTTGAAGGTTTATAACTCTTTCATCGACATTTTATAATCCTTCCTGAGTAATCTATACTGCAAGGCCTCTCAGCTCCATTTTTTTTTTTTTTTTTTGTAAGAATTTGAATTTTCCCAGTTATATTGTAGACCATCTTTTAATGTTAACAAGTTTTTGAGATGATTAATCTCATGAACTCCATTATTTTTTTACTCAAGCCACTTAATCACTTAAAATCATTTCTTTTCTTTTAGTTTCCATGAAGTCCTACCTGTATATAAGAACCTCATGATGTCAAGCTATTCTTTCTCTTTCTCTCTTAAATATCAAAAACTTTAACCTTCATCTGTTAGATAGCTTCTCCATACGACCTTTTTATGATGACTTTCTCCTCTTGGTTACCCCCTCTTACCCTTTTGACCTATTTGTACAGCCAGTACGTGACCCTGCGGCCGGCCTACATTACTTTGGTGAGAGATCCCGTCGAAAAGTACATCTCACACTTTCGCTTCAAACGTGTCGACCATGAAAGGGTCAAGACTGAGATGGCTATCAGGGAGAGGAAAACCCCAGGCAGTGGTGAGTGGGAGGGAGTGTGGGACAGGAACAGCCCAGGCATTTGTAAGTGAGAGAGGTCAAGGGGTGTGTACTACAGGAGCGACTAATGTCGGAATAGCTTCTTGTGGAAAAAATAAAAGTTTAGTACGCTTTGGGAGTGCTGTAGATGTGTGAGTAGGAGAGGACTGACAGGATGTCTAGGGACTAAAGAGCTGTACAAAGATGCATATATATAATGCATTTAGGTTATTATATATATTGTTTAATGGTACTTCATTTAGAGCAAGAATCCAGGCACTTCACTGTATTATGGATGGGCTCTCTTTTCTGTTGAGAAATTACTTGAAATCTGAATCTGTTGGATGGGGGCGTTGTGGTTGCAAAAAGTGTAGACATGCATGTAGAGGCAGGGTTTGAGTCATATCTTTATGCATATAGGATGAGGGTTGGAAATAGTCCTGTATGTGGTATAATGTCTAAGATACTCTGTATGTCATGAGGAAGTATGGATGATGTGTATTATGTGCATCGTATATTAATTGCATATTACAACACATCAGTATTACAGGATTTTTATTATTATCACTCTTAATATTATTATACATAACCCCCAGGATCATTTTTATGGGACTCATGCATTTTGAAGACTGAACTATAATCAGGGAAATGATGGACTTCTTTAGTGTGAGAAGTTCCTCAATGAGATTGTACTCTTGTTTTGTTTGCTGACATTGATACAACCCCACCAAAGGTGATTTTTCACTCGCCATGTATCCCCATGTAGCTGGAGTCTTCTGACATCGGTATTACCAGAGAATTTGTGTATTACCAGAGAATTTGTGTTTATGGATATAGGTGACTGTGAAAAAATATTTGTGGGTGTGTGTGTGCAGCTAGGTAGTGTGTGGCTGGATGGAGATGTGTAAGCTACACTAAATATATGTACATACTTGTAGGTTTACTGGGTATACTAATAAATATGTCTTTCATCAGAGTTTGGAGACAAAGACGAGTTCATTCCTTGTTCACTTTAAAATGCCTTTGAATTTCAGTTGACATCTATCCTTATTTCAGATTGGTCCCTATTTTGTAGTTTTACTGGAGGTAACTGTGGTGATCTAAAGTATATTAGCTTCATGAAAAAAACATAGTTGCAATGTTAGTTTTTAAGAATGTTGTAATATTTAATGAATACACACCCTTGAGTAATAACAGTACAAGAAACTGGAGAAATATACATGATTAGGTTTGACTTCTTACCCAGGATTTGAGTTGTATACAAACACCAAAGAATCACAAGTTTGAGCAACAAGGATCAAGTGTTAAAGCTGTTGACCATAAGTTCAGGTACTAGGTTGTTTTCCCATAAGATTCAGGGAAGTTCCTTTAAGAACTGAGGAGTGTGTTTGGGGGACTCATGTACCGATGACTGTGTTGCAGGACGGACATGGTACTGGAAGAAGCTGGAGGACTGCGTGCTGAAGGATGACCCTGAGTGTGACCTCAAACCTAGCACTCAGGATTTCATCTCTTCCATCCCTTTCCTATGTGGTCAGAAGGAGCAGTGCCTGTACGTACTGGTGTCCTGTTAGACCATATTAAAGCTGCTGGGTCCTTACGTTTGTAACCCTGCTAGTACAGAGTCTTGCACTGAGTATTGCTAATGCTTGCTGCTTGCATTTTAACTTTTTTCCAGCTTCCTCTGGATCTTGATGTAGTTCCTGGAAGATCTGCATGTTTTAGTTACTGTACTACCTATATTCTGTGCTTTCAACAGCAAGTGTAGTCCCACCACACATCATAGTTTCCTTAAAACTCCAACCTTAACCTTATAAAGTGTATGTCTTTCTGCATGGCAACAGTTCGAGTCATTGCCTTTATACAGTTTCTTGTCTCTGCAAGTGAACAGTTTTTCTGGTGTCTTTAGTCTTCAGTTTCTTTTCTGGACTTTTCTCAATTTATTCTTGTATTTCCTCATATCCAGTAACATCTTCTCTACTTGTTCCACTGCTTAGTACTTCAACCTATAATTTTCAGTCTAGTAACAAGAGGTGTTGTGTACATTCTAGACTCTGTTACTGACATTACTGCTCCAGCTGTCCACTAGACTGATAAGAAGTTCCACTCATAGGTGCTGCATATGGCCATAACCAAATTATAGATATTACAACTTTATTTTTATGTTTGAAAGATGGCCTTGCTTTTAACCTATCACTTTTTATGACATGGAATAGGGTCTATATAATGCAAAATAAATGAGGAACAAGGGGGGTTTTAGGAAAGGTTAGGGATGAGTGGACCATATAATTGTGGGGAATGTGTGCAACTTTCATGGATCTGGAGAAAGCACATGACAGTTAAGTGGAATGCTTTATGGGATGCATTAAGGATATATGAGATATGGGGACAACTGTTGGATGGTGCAAAAACCATCTATACAAGAGCAAATACATGTGTAAGAAAAAGTAATGAAAGGGTAAAAGAGAGAGGTGGAAATTAAAAGAGAGTGGATGAGAGAGCAGAAGAGGGTGTGATGAAATGGTTTGGACATATGGAGAGAATGAACGAGGAAAGGTTGACAAAGAGGATATAAGTGTCAGAAGTGGAGGGAACAAGGAAAACCAGGAGACCAAATTGGAGATGGAAGGATGGAGTGTAAAAGATTTTGAGCAATCGGGGCCTGAACATGTAGAAGGGTGAAAGGTGTGAACGGAATAGGGTAAATTGGAACAGCGTGGTATACTGAGGTCAACGTGCCATCAGTGGACTGAACCAGGGCATGTGAAACATCCGGGGTAAACCATGGAAAGGTCTGTGAGGCCTGGATGTGGATAAGGAGCTGTGGTTTTGGTGCATAACACATGACAGCTTGTGGATGAATGTGAGCAGATGTGGCCTCTCTTGATCTGTTTCCTGGTGCTACCTTGCTGACACATGGGGTGGTGATGCTGTTTTCTGTAGGGTGGGGTGGCATCAGGAATGGATGAAGGCGAGCAGGACTGTGTGATGGGTGAAACGTAATACTTTGAAGGTGGTTTGGGCATGTGGAGAGAATGCAAGATGGTGTTGCAGAAGGAGACTTTATGATAGTATGATTATTGGGTGTTGGTGCGAGAGGAAGACCACCTGTGACATGGGGCAATAGAGTGGAAGAGCACTGGAGGGAGAGAAATGGGGAAGAATGTGTAGAATGATGTATATGAGGGTGACACGTAAGGACAGGGATAAGTAGAGAATTTGCTGTGGCCACCCTCTTGATAGGGTTCCCAGAGGGAATGGGAATCAGAGATACAGATAGATAGATAGGTAGTTTCATATGCCTTGCTTATGCCCACTGTCTGCATGTTTCTCCCCCAAACTCCATATACCACATCAGTCCAATAAAGTCTATCCTGTGTACACCTCTCACATTCCTGAACATTCAGACCCAATACCATATGCCTCTCTTCCTTAAAGTTCAGGCCCTAATACTCTTAAGTTTATAACTCGCCTTTTTTCTACAGGAAGAGGGGTGACCAGTGGGCTCTACAGAAAGCAAAGTTCCACGCAGAGTACGAATACTCAGTGGTCGGCTTGACTGAAGACTGGAACACCACCCTGGGTGTCCTCGAGATGTACCTCCCTATGTTCTTCCAAGGGGCACGCCAGCGTTACTGGAGCCCAGGTAACTGGGTAACACCTCTGTGGTGTAACTGCTAGTGTCGCTGACTGTGATGTATTCATGGACCACCCGGGATTGAATCCTGGTTGCAGCAGTCAGTCCACTCTCAAACCAGCAGTTCTTTCTCCCTTAAGGGTTGGTCTGTAAAATGGGTACCTGACTTAAGCTACATATATATATATACATATATGTATAGAGAGAGAGAGAGAGAGAGTTCGTTAGATAGTCTTCATCAGGGCATTGCCCATGCTGTCTCAGTTAACAGAAACAAAATAAAGGAGTAACTTTGCAAAAGAAGGGGCAAAACTACCGGTATTGAGGCATCACTACTGGTGAGATAGCAAAATATAAGGCAATAACTGAAAAACTGATTGTCTGAGTCGAGGTTACCTGTTAGAGAATGGCAACAGTATCTTGCATTCCTAACCTATATAAGCCTAGACAGGGTAGTAAAGCAGAAGGCTCATGTTACATGAGAGGGGTAACACTGCATGCGACAGGATGACACTGCAGGTGATGAGGGGGGGGGAACACTGCAACTGAGGGAATGACACTGCAGGTGAGGGAGCAACACCACAGCTGAGGGGATGACACTGCATCTCAAGGGATGAGGTGGCATATGCTTTCCTCAGTGCTCAACTTTTCAGACCTAAATGCAAGATCCAGATTGTTAGCATGTCTAGAGACAGTGACCTTTATAAGATTTCTTTCAGGAACCTAACTGCCTCCCTAGGTAGTACCATTATGTAGGGTGTCTGTGCTACTTCCTGGAGCTGTGGTTGTCTTCCTAGTTGTAGCGTCTTCATCAACTATTGTTAAAGGTTCAGTTCATAGGACTTAGTAAGGAGGAGTCTGCTCTTCCCCCATCCTCTAGCATCACATTCCTGGGCATATTCAGAATGTATTTGTGTGTCACCTGCCCATCCAGTTTCCCCTTATTAATCCTTTTTATGTTCATCTTGTCATTTCCCACTTCATAACATGGCACTTCTGGTATTGTCTCATTTCTCTCCATTCCTGTAAGTCATCTCATGGGAAAAGATTCCCTTGTGTGGCTGAACCTAGGGTTGAACACCTTTCACACTCTGCTGGTTAATTTAAGGTCCATTTCCAGAGTTTCTGGGAAAGGGCTCCCTGCTCTTCTCAACCTACAGTACCTCTTTTGGTTATCTTGATGCAAACCATAGCAAAAGAATAAGTGCAGATACTAAAACATGGAAGGGTCTGTGGGGCTTGGTTATGGATAGGGAGCTGTGGTTTTGGTTCATTACACGACAGATACAGAATGGATGTGAGCCAATGTGGCCTTTCTTTGTTCCTGGTGCTACCTCGCTTATGTGGGAAATAGTGACCAAGTATGAGAAGAAACTAAAGAATTGCCCACAATAGTTGTTAGGAAGACCCTGGCGCCACAGCTGCCAGAGTTAAACTGTTATGAACAGAAAGGTTGGCACTTCATGCTGGATATCAGAAGGCAAAAGGAAAGTGTGATTGAAAAATAAAATATAGGACGAGATTTATAATGTTTATATTTCTGCCATCAGAGTTTGCAGCAGAGCGTGTAGTGAACAAGAACCCCAAGAAGTACCAGGAGATACGTGAGGAGATCACTAAGAAGTTGAAGGAGCAGATGCCTTTAGAATATGAGTTGTATGAGTTCCTGCGACAGCGACTCCAGCTGCAGCACCAGCAGGTGGCTGCCAGATTGGCTGCCTCCACCACCCCTCTCCCTACCAAGCCACCTGAGGTCCCTCCACTTGGTATACTTGACAGAATGGAAATTGAACTTGGGCATTAAGAATCATCAGATTAACCTGTGAAAGAACCAAAAGTGTCAGACTTCCAAAAGTACATTAGAGACAGTCTTGGGACAGCTTACTAAAGTACAGTACCAGGTTCTGATAAGGTACAGAGACAACTGTATAGCTAGACTTGTGCTTCCAATATGCATCTATTTAGTAATTATTGTGTGAATATGTTTTGTTGCAGGTGTTTGTTGGGAGGGGGGGGTGTCTTTGAGTATAGGTCGCTGGGGTGAGCATTTTATATGAGTGAAAGTGGGTGGGGAAGGGCTAGAAAGAGAGAGGTTTTGTGCTATTGTAAAACTGGTTGCTGCAACCACTTAGGTGGAATTGCAATGGAAGTAAATTTGTTTTGTTGTATGGGTGTTGAATAATTGTGCTAAGCAATATGCACATTTAAAATGTGTTAAACCTGTCGTTTAAAGGATTGTTAACTAAACTAAAGAGTGAACTTAAGGAAATGAAAATCATGGAATTAGAATCATTACTACAATGGAGTTAGACATGCAACAGTCATATAAATTAATATGTGCTAACAAAACAGTGTCAGCAGTCGTATAAAAAAACGTGTTGACAGAACAGTGTCCCCAAAAGTGAGCATATTTAATGCTAACTTATGTTAAACAATTACATACAATATTTAGTAATTTGTTTCTGACATATATGATGTCATGTGAACATACTGTTCTTAACAGACTCCAAAACAATGCAAAAGAGAAGTCACCTCGAAAGTGGATTTATCATTGTTAGCAGATGGAAAGAATAGAGCCTCCTTGAGGATCTGCTCACCCAAAAAGGAGCCCATCATACCCTGCTCCTGCATGGAGAATAACCTTTTATGAGCCCAGTAATATGGGTCCTAGGTGTACATGCTACTAATGACATACATCATGGAAGATCTCAGTAATGTAATAAATTCACAGCAAAATGACAAAAAATATTAAGTCAAACTTAAATGTTTAAAGTATGATTTTGCCATTTACCATCATTATGTTTGTTTCAAATACATATTCTTTGTGGATATACCCATAAGAGGCAATCAAATGACAATAACTGTTATTTGAAAAATATGCACCTCTCACTAAAGATATCTTTTCTTGAATCCTCTCATTTTCATGTGGTAGATACCATGATGTAACTTTAATTTGTGCAACCATACAGTGGAGAATTCAGTTCTTGTTTATCTCTTAATTGCTGATGTCCTACACTTAGCAATGTCCATATTTGTGTCACTTTCAGCAAAGCACTTCAGCACCTTTTCACATTGCTTCTCTATGTCATAAGTCACTGAAGAACTAATATCAAAAAGGTCACACAGGTTATGCACTAACTAGCCCTTCTATAACTTTTGTACAATTCCGTTTCTACACAGTTGTACACCATGGGTTTTCTTATACCACTAGTACCCCTATAAATATTACTGGATCTTGGACATGTGTTGGATACCATTATAAGGGAAAAATTCACAAAAATAACGAGAGAGCAAACAATGGACTGTGGCAACACATGGCTACCTGGGATATGGCAATACCCAGACAGCAAAGTGACGAGTTTATCGAATGCAAAGGCCATTTCAAGCACTAACACCCTCATATGGGAGTTCCTGAAGTAGGTACTGCAAGACTAATGACATCTGTGTACCATTACTATATAATTAAAATTAATGTTCACTAATATTAATAACCATATGAAACAGGTATGGCGAGATAACAAAATGTGCAAGTTTTATAACTTTTTAACATAATCATCCACAGATACCAATGAAAACTTTTATCTACATCTCTGATGCCTGTTCCCAGTGCTACTGCTTTTAGCCTTTGGTGCCTCAGCATTTATAGGCCACTGACAGAGGGCAACTCAAGAGGAGTAAACTTTTATATATTTGATTAATTGATTAAAGGAGGAAAACTTTACATGTCTTGGGGACAAACTTGGATAACTGAAGCCAACAATAAATCCAAGTAAACTCCTACCAGAACTTTAGAATTGTGTCTAGGAATCTAAGGTCAATTCCTAAACAATGTTATCCCTTCAGAGTGGTCTAAAAAGGCTTGGATCACCAACTCTCCTCTCATCCACAAAGCTGAGAGATGCAGCCTTATGTGTAAAACTCTCTCCCTTTAATATATATATATATATATATATATATATTATCCCAGGGGATAGGGGAGAAAGAATACTTCCCACGTATTCCCTGCG
>JAYMFT010408067.1:0-18440 GCA_038088735.1 Panulirus argus | reverse complement strand
GCTGACGCGGGAAACAGCGATCAAGTATAATAAATAAATAAATAAATATATATATATATATATATATATATATATATGTGTGTGTGTGTGTGTGTGTGTGTGTGTGTGTGAGTGTGTATTTTCATACTTGATTGCTGTTTCCCTTGTTAGCGAGGAAACTCCCAGACAGACAAAGAAAGACACATCCACTCACATACATGCATACATGTATGTATACATATACATACATATATGTATATATACATACATATATACACATTTACATATACATACTTGCTAGCCTTCATCCAATTCCTAGCTCCACCCCACCCCATAGGAAACAGCATTGTCACCCCATGCATCGGTGAGGTAGTGCCAGGAAACAGAAAGAAAGACCACGTCTGCTCACATCCATAACTGAGCTGCCATGTGTAATGCACTGAAACTGCAGCTCCCTATCCACATCCAGGCCACACAGACCTTTCCATGTTTTACTGCAGACGTTGACCCTGGGTAGTACACCACATCATTCCAATCTACTCTATTCTGTGCATGTCTTTCACCCTCTTGCATGTTCAGGCCCTGATTGCTCAAAATCTTCTTCAATCCATCCTTCCATCTCCAGTTTGGTCTCCCAGTTCTCCTTGTTCCCTCCACTTCTGACACATATATCCTCTTTGTCAACCTTTCCTCACTCATTCTCTCCATATGTCTGAACCTTTTCAACACAGATTCTTCATCTCTCTCAACCACACTATTTCCACACACCTATCTTACTCGTTCATTGCTTACTCTATCAAACTACCTCACACCACATATTGTCCTTAAATATTTAATTTCCAACACATTCACCTTCCTCCGTACAACCTTATCTATAACCCATACCTCGCAATCATATAATATTGTTGGAACCACTATTCCTTCAGACGTACCCAAAACATAACTGACTTTTCACACATTCCTCATCACTCCCAGAAACTTTGCCCCCTTCCCCCCATCCATGGTTCCACTTGCTGCCAAGTCCACTCCCAGATATATAAAACACTTTACTTTCTCCAATTTTTCTCCATTCAGACTTACATCCCAACTAATTTGTCCCTTAACCCTGCTGAACCTTATAACCTTGCTTTTATTCACATTTACTCACAATTTTCTCTTGTCACACACATTTCCAAATTCAGTCACCGACTTCTGCAGTTTCTCAGTCAAATGAGCCACCGGTGCTGTATTGTTGGCAAACAACAACTGACTCATTTTCCAGGCCCTCTCATCCCCAACAGTCAGCATACTCTCCCCTCTCTCCAAAATTCTTGCATTTACCTCCCTCAGCACCCCATCTTTAAACAAATTATACAACCATGGTGACATCACACACCCCAGCTGCAAACTTTGACCTTCACTGGGAACCACTCACTCTCCTTTACTTCCTTCATAAACACTTCTCACTGCTTCTAGCGGCTTACCTTCCACAAAGCATCTCTATCAACCATATCATATGCCTTCTCCAGATCCATAAATGCCACCTACAAATCCATCTGTTTTTCTAAGTATTTCTCACACATTCCTGAAAATAAACACCTGATCCACATATCCTCTACCACTTATGAAACCACTCTGCTCCTCCCTTGGCCTGAGCCAGATACCCAATTTATGCACCAACCCCTAGGGGTGAATGAACAGCTGGGTTGATGGTATTGATCCTGTTCATCAATAGAAATCAAGATATTTGAAAAGCTTGACATATACTCTATCTGTATACTTATTTCCCAACTTGCAACAGGGTTATGTTCGTGGAAGGTCTAAAACTATACGGTAAAAGGGGGGTTGAATACCTAACCAAAATTTTCCCACATCCATCTCGTAAGTATGAAATACACATCACGCAGCTTAGGTTAAGAGCAGTAAGTATTCAACTCTATTTATTTTAGATATGTAACAAAAAAATGACTTGAAAATGTGGTGATCAGTGGAGTAGAAAGGGTTCGAATAAGGGAGAGAGCATTCTTGGCGTCTTTGCATTACCTTCTGAATTATCTGATTCAGTGACTTGCCATGTCACAAATGATAGTGGAAACTTCCCAAAAAATTTGGTAATATGGTGATGAGGTTGTGATCAAGTGGAATATGGTGGAGTAAGGGTTTCTTTGAGACAGTGAAGGAGACAAGAAGGGACACTAAGCTCTTTTTATTCTGTAGCATACCAATTGATATTGTGTCAGACAAAAAACACTCAAATTTTCTCATTTTATGATTAGCAGCCATAGTTGAGTGAGCAGGACCTGTTGACTAGGGTATAGTCATGAGTTTCTGACCACCACCAAACCTTGTAAGCACCTCTCTTCACCTCAAGAGTGATAGCCTTAAGTATGGTACTCCCTTGAGTACCTTTAGTATTCCTTGCACACATGTTGAAGTGAATTGGTGTACTTTGAAAGAAAAAAATAATGGGATGGCTTGTACATCAGTGTACACAAACATTAGTGTGCATCTTGTGATCTCTTCTTAACACTTGGACCATCAGCAGGTGGAATACAAAGGTATTTTGCTAGGTGCTTGATGTGAAAAGGATATTTTGCTGTGACATCATTGAAGTATGGATGATATGGACAAAAGTCAAATATTTAAGAATATCCTGACATTTTTTGTTATAACGATATTATTTCATAACATTAGAATAATAAAGGTTAAAGATTTTCTTTTTTCATATCTTTGTTTTATTACATTGTGCAAAGTGTACATAAGTTGATGTTTTATTACATTGTGCAAAGTGTACATAAGTTGACTATGTACACTATTTCTCAAGTGTCACAGTTGTGAAATGTTTCAAGTCAAAATTTTGCAAGTTGGGGTATATGTGTATTGCCAAGATTTTGAAGATATATATTTACAAAGTAGAGAGAGAGAGCAATTATCCCCTCAGTTAAGGCACTAATTTGTTTTGCTATTAACTGAGTTGTTTATTTGTGCTTGAACTGGTACTTGAAGAGAAATTATATGAATTTACCTCATTTCAAAACTTTAGAGTCTTTTGTATTGGCACCCCAGTACTCACAATTTTCTTCAAACTGTAGGCTGACAGTTTTGGAAAATTTAGTTACACATAATCTTGATATAATCTTGATAGTATTATACTGTTAGAATACTTCATGAAGAATTGTGGGGCTTTGGACAGAAGTAATCTCAGACAGTCAGTTATACCCTCTGAAAATTTTGCTGATAATCTACTGTTGTTTCAGTTTGAGGCAGCTTGGGCACTAACCAATATAGCATCTGGCACCAGCACACAGACTCGGATTGTGATAGAAGCAGGTGGTGTCCCCATCTTTATTCGTCTTTTGAGTTCAGATTTTGAGGATGTCCAAGAACAGGCAGTGTGGGCTCTTGGAAATATTGCAGGAGACTCCCCAGATTGCCGAGATTATGTATTGTCGGAAAATATCCTAATGCCTTTATTACAGTAAGTTTCAAGTTTTTGACATACTCTATAGATACTTTAGTTTTATGTACATTATGAATATATATGCATCTCCATAGTGGAAGATATGTTCATTTGATAACTGCATAGTACCCCTTAACTTAAGTAATCTTTTTCATATGTGGTCCAAAAGACATGATTTTTTTATTAGAGTTTTGTGATGTTTACATATGGGCAGATTAACAGAATATCTTTATAAAGATATAATTTTATAAGATACAGCATATTAAAAAAGGCTGTGATTATTTTCCAGAGATAGTTTGAGCAATATAAAAGTTATCTTGTTCAACTGTTCTAGATGCTACATCGCTAACATGGAAAATGGCAAATATGTATGAAAGAAAATTAAAGTTATGAGAAGTCTAATGAACTCATTGTACTAGCATTTGATCATAAAAAAGAATGATTTCATTACTTTTGTTTATGGAAGGAACTTGTACAGAAAATTTAAGAAATATGACGTTAATGGAGAAATGATGATTCCTTTATATTAATCCACCCTCTGTCATCGGTATAGCATTTTTGGAGCTGAAGGATATCTTCTCCTCACTTAGAAATTCATCTTCACTGGTATCCTTAACAGATTCTTTATGATCAAAACTTAGGGATCACCATTTAACATTTTGAGGGATGATAAAGCATAGACATAGTTTAGGAAGAGGTTACAGCTGCTAATCTTGTGAGAGGCCACATATTTAGCTGTCTGTCATTTGCTGGGTATTGTAAGACTGCTTGTGCTGCCATCTATTAACAGAAAATTATGAGAGAGATGAAGGCAAAACTAGGGAAAAGAGGTGTACAGATGGAGTGTAGCAGTGAGGTACGTTGGCTAGTGATAAGCCTGTATTTGGATGAGACCAACTTGTTTGCTAAAAGTGGAGCTGAAGAAGGCTGTAGGTGTGTTTTGTGATGTATGTAAGCATAGGCAATTAATTTGAGTAAAAGTGAAGTAATGGTGATTGAAAGGAAACAGTGAAAGTAATACTTTGAGGTGCTTTGGGCATGTGGAAAGAATGGAAGACTGGGAGTTTGTAAGAAGAGTGTATGATAGTATGATTAAAGGAGTTGGTATGAGAGGAAGACAACCTGTGACATGGGGAAAAAGAGTGGAAGAGCATTGGAGGGAGAGAAGTGGAGGAAGAATGCAAGGAACTGGGTATGCGAGGGAGGTATGTAAGGACAGGGATGAGTGGAGTAGGTGAATTGCTAGCTGTTAGTAGATGATATGGCCCTAGATGCAAACTCCAGTGAGAAACTCAGAAGCTGGTGACAGAGTTAGGGAGACTGCATAAAAGGAGAAAGTTGAGAGTATTTTTTTTCATACTTGAGCACTGTTTCCTGTGTTAGCGAGGTAGTACCAAGAATAGACGAAGAAAGGCCACATTTGCTTGCATCCATTCTCTTGCTGTCACGTGTAATGCACTAAAACCACAGCTCCCTATCTACAATCAGGTGCCACATATCTTTGCCCCAGATGTTTCACAAAAGTAAAGTGATGAAATGCAGTAGGAATATGAAACAGGATGGTTTGGGTGAAAGTCTGAATGGGGAGGATTTAGAAGTGTAGTGCTTTTGGTATGTGGTTGTGAACTTGACAGTGGATGGGATGATGATGGCTAAAGTCAATGGTTGAGAGAGGGAGAAAAGGTTCTGGATGTATTAAGGAGTGTTTGGAAGGACGTTAGTGTCTGTTTAGGCAAAGATTGGCATGTTTCATGGTGTAGTAGTCCCAGCAGTTTTATATGGTCCTTAAATGCAAAAGAAGGAAGAGGGTGAATGTGTTGGAAGTAAAATGCCCAAGGACAATACGTGGTGGGAGATGGGTTGATCATGTAAGGAATGACAGTGTAAGAGAAAGGTGTTGTGATAAGCTGAGTCTGATTAAGTGAGGTGACAAGGGAGTGCTGAATTGGTTTAGGCATATGAAGAGCATGAGCAAAGAGAGACTAACTAACAGGATCTACCTGTTAGAAGTGGAGGGAACAAGGAAGAGTACCTTCCTGTGAGTACTCATGATGATTTTGCCAT
Source organism: Panulirus argus (assembly GCA_038088735.1). Classification (NCBI taxonomy): domain Eukaryota; kingdom Metazoa; phylum Arthropoda; class Malacostraca; order Decapoda; family Palinuridae; genus Panulirus; species Panulirus argus. Next base: position 12,958 of record JAYMFT010408067.1, on the reverse strand, counting down.
AATGGCAAGGCTAGCATGTAGCACTCACTGCATGTCTTGCTTGATGAATGTTACAGCTCCTCTCTGTTGCCACTAGCATAACATAGTTATCTGTTATGGGTTCATCTGGGACCATTGGGGAGGTAGGAGATGCAGGGATGGAGTGAAAGATGCCTGAGAATCAGGAGTGAGAGAGGTTTGTGTGGGATTGATTGAAATGGATTAATGTGGCGTGTGGGCTGAACAAGGGCATATGAAGTAGTCAAGGTAAACTTGAATAATATGTGGAGCTTGGCTGTGGTTGGTAGATGCTGGTTTCAGTTCCCTGTATATTGCAGCTTGAGAGTGAATGTGTGCAATTGAGGCCATTGTTCATTTTGTCCTGATGCTCACCAAGGCAGGAGAGGCCATTAAATTTGGAAAAATATGTTCCTCATGGTAGGACATTAGGCAACGTAAATATCCCTTTTGTTAAACAAGATAAAGAATAGGCAGATCTTTCTTCTGTTAATGCTTTAACATGCCTATCTGCTGTTAAACTTAGTACAGTAAATAATTCAGATTGTCGGGTTAGCCCCTGTAATGTCTGGATGGCATTTTACATTAGGAAACTTTCATATCAAGAGTCCTAAATTAAAATTTGGGGGATGAATATTAGATATGAAACAGTTGCATATACAGTAAACTCTCGATTTAACGGACTCCGGTATAATGGATTTTGGATTTAATGGACCGGACTAATAACTGATGGAAAGATGGAGTGAAAGGGATTTTGAGTGGTCGGGGTCTGAACATGAAGGAGGGTGAAAGGCATGGATGGAATAGAGTGAAATGGAATGATGTGGTATACCGGGGTTGACGTGCTGTCAATGGACTGAACCACAGCATGTGAAACGTCTGGGGTAAACCATGGAAAGGTCTGTGGAGCCTGGATGTGGATTGGGAGCTGTGGTTTTGGTGCTTTACACATGACAGCTAGAGACTGAGTGTGAGCGAATGTGGCCTTTTCATCTGTTTCCTGGCGCTACCTCGCTGTCACAGAGGGTGGCAGTGCTATTTCCTGTGGGGCGGGTTGGCATCAGGAATGGATGGAGGTGAGCAAGTATGAATATGTACACAATAATTATGTGACGCAGCAGCTTGCCGAGTATTCCATGGTCTAGCTAGTGGTGGGGGCACACAACCAGCCAGCTCTTGGGAGCAAAAGCCAAAGTAATACCTATAGAAAAAGGAAAGTGAACCAACATTGCAGCGTAGAGCAAGAGGGTCAAGTTTGGAGGTTAGCCTGGGACAGTTCATAAGTCGGATTGCTTTCGACTCAACTCTGTCAAGTAAGGATTTGGTTAATGTGAAGCAATACAATCTTATCAGGCTGAACTGGGACATAAAGATTGGTTAAAGAAAACTTTGGTATAGTTTATGGGGTTTAGCTGTGGATAGCAGGCTGTTCTTTCAGTACATTATACATGACAACTGGAGAGTGAATTTATGGAATTGAGGCCATCATTCCTTTGTTCCTGATACTGCCTTACTTAGGAAGGGAAAGCAGTTAGTTGATAAAAAAGATGTACCAAATTGTTTCTCCCACAATAGCAAGTTAGTGTTAGGAACAAATGAACATCAACCTTATTTCCACACAACCAGTATTTAGCAGTCATGAATAATGTGCTAAGATCACAGAATACCATCTACACCGAAACCCTACAGACTGTTCCATGGTTTACCTTGACCACTTCACATGCCCTAGTTTAGTTCATTAACAGTATGTTAGCCTTCTCCCCTGTATACCACAGAAATCCAGTTCGATCTCTCCCATACCCCATGCATGGCTCACACCTTCCAGAATGTTCAGGCCCCAATACCCCCTCGTAATTGTATAGACCTAGATACCGCAAAGCCTTCTTCACTCTATCCTTCCATCTCATTCTTGGTCCACCCCTTCATCCTACTTCTTATGACAGGTAGATGCTGTAAGTCAGTCCTCCTTTGCTTATCCTTTTTATGCACCTGAGGCATTTCAGCACACCCTGGTCAGCTTTTTTATAAAGACATTTTCTCATACTCTGTCATTATATCTTTCTTCACAGATACCCAGTCAGGACATGGAAAGCTATCTTCAGGCAGCTCTTGCTGATATGGAAAATGAAAATAAATCTTCTGAATATTCAGATGAATCTTCAGTGCAGTCATCTTTGGAAAAGACACACAAATTACCTCAGTCTTACTCAGACAACAGCTGGGATTACAAGACCCCAGACCCTCCCACTCCCTTCAGAGATGGCCCATCTTCAAGGTTAAATGATGATTCCTCAAGCACATCATCAGAGACAGCACCAGAAATCCTTCCTGAAGTTCCCTCTGGGTTTAAAAATTTTTCAAATGGTTCCATCGATGAATCTAGAAGTGTAAATATCATGGAGCAGGAAGCTTCTGTGAAGACAGGAGAGGAAAATAATGTATCCAGCAGAAATAATTCTACCTCCAGTTTTTCTTCTACTTATAAATCTGAAGAGAAAGCAAAGCAGAGTGTAATAGATGAATTAAAGTCAACAATAAAAGAAACAAATAACAATGAACCAAGAATTGTGGAGCTGAAACCAAAGACCAAGGGTATGGAGACAATTGTACAAATGCCTAAACCACACATCAAAGAAATGGCTCCAGCTGCAGCCAAAATGAAACTAGATGTGGAGACAAATATAGAGACTCTTTCAGTCAGGGCCAATATACCTGTCCAGTATGCTTATGTCCCACAAGTTATTGCCAAAGTTCCAGTAGAAAGTAAAGAATCTGTTTCATTGACATCCCGTTTAGAAAGTAAAATGAAAAAAGAGTCTGTTTCTAGTTACGAAAGTTGCTGCAATACTCCAGAACCAGATATAACCCATTCTCGCGGAAGATCAGACTCAGATACCAGTTATGAAAGTGCCCCACCTCCTGCACCAGATATTCCACCACCACTTGACTCAGATTTAGAAGTACGAGCATCACGTTCATCATCAGATGTCAGCGATGGTAGCATCAGAACTCAGTCTAGTCTAGGTTGCCAAAATTCAGATGGTGGTAGTGAGGCAAGTAAGAGTCGAGCGCGTGTCATGAACTTCTCAATCTCCACATATACTTCCAGAGCAGAGGAAACTAGTTATGACAAAAAGATTGTCAAGTCAGAATCATTTAGTCACCAGATTAGACCAAAGGCTGGTCACTTGTCAAAAACAGAGTCTTTTTCTACACAGTCTAAATCTGATCAATTAAAAGAAGAAAACAAGGAACCTGTTGTTCTTAATGACACATCAGCTTCATCTCTTATTTCCAGCAACTTCGAAAAACCAACACTGCCTCAAAAGCCCCACTTCAATGAATTTTCCTCAGCTTCAGTGAAATATTCTCCATTTCTAATTAAGCCTGCACAACCTATGAAACCCACTGTACCACCAAATAAGCCCACACTGTATGGAATGCATTCAGAAACCAACCTTAACATCAGTCAGCCAGTGTTTCGTGTCAGTAGCTTGAGTGATCGATCTGCTACTTATCGCAACAACAACCCTGATGGCCATTTTGCTGTCCCTGGTCCTCCTCGTCCACTGCGCAGACTTCAGGTAAGATTCAGAATACCTCAGCCTTGTTATGTTTTTTACTTGTTGGGTAATGAGCTTGTGAGACCAGTACTATGCTTGTTTTTGAACTAGAATGCATGAAACCTTGATGAAAAGAGATGATACAGTCTAATGTAAATGTTATGAAAAGATATTAATATTTTCACTGTAATCCAGTGTTCATTGAGAGTTTACATTTCCATGTGGGCCTCGTCTTTTATTTTTTAGATCTCTGCTTTTAAGATCACACCAGTTTCATTAGCATGATGACAGAAAGTAGTCAGAGGCTATAAGCCTTTCCCATTTGAAAGACAATGAAGGGGTTAGAGGCTCAGTTACCCTAAAGATAATAGGAGTATGATGGTGGTCTGCACAGTTGGGAGTAAATTCCATTAAAGTTTATATGGAATTTTTCGTTAAAATTTTTGTAAAGTACAATAAACAGCTTTCAGATTTAACAGACCAGGCACATAATGATACGTTAATTAATGATAATTGAAAAAATAAGAAATTGAAAAATATTAAACACCACACCATGCACATTTCATATCGTACTTGTTTTTGGTAGCATGGATAATATTCGCTTTGTTTCAGTCTTGGTCTGCCTCAAGCTGTCAGGTTGTATACAGAGAATTATGACTTTATTTATTAGATAATTTTTCAATCCTTACAATTAGAAATGGCATCAAGTGAAAGAGGAGTTAAAAGAAAACATGTGAACTACATATTGTATTACTGTACATTTTATCCAAAAATGGTTACATTTGGTTTAACGGACTTTCAGCATCAATGAACACCCATTCCCCTCTTCGCCCATTAAATCGAGGGATTACTGTACATGTAAGATAGACATTAACACTCTTCCATATTGGATGCCATTGTGGCATCATAAGAAATCTTTACCTTTACCTCATACTGGATACCACTACGTTATCTTGATAAATATGTACCTTTACCCTGTATTGGTTGCCACTTTAGCATTATGAAAAAGATTAATTGCCAGAAATTGAGGAATCAGTGTTATGACTCCTCATTTGGTACAGAGGATTGTTTCATATTCATCCTTTACATGGGTGGAAAGAGCTTATGAGTAAGAATGTCAGTTTCCCACTGAGCCCTGCTGCTCATACAAATAGTTTCACTCATATTTGCAGAATGATATGGAAGCTGTCATTCATTTATAAATACTTTTCTACACAGTTCTCTTCATTAGGCTTGTAGCTAACTCCTTATCCTTTAGTGCCTCACCCTTAACCAGTAACTGGCAAAGGGCAACTGTAGCACAGTGTTTCCAGAGGCTACTACCTAATGTTCCTACCAGTTACTTTTACCTAATGCTCCAGCCTATTGTAGAAGCAGTAGGCAGGAACAGTAGTTCCTGCCTACTGCTTCTACCTCATGTTTCTATCTAATTCTCCTGCTAAGGTTCCTACCTACTACTTGTATCTATTGCTTCTTCCATTTTGTCAGATGAGAGGGCTAGTGCCTAGAAAATCTAGAAGAATCTAGAGGAATGAAAAATTTGTGAGAGTAAAGTGTTGTCAATTATTATGTTTTAGACAAGGAGAGATGGTATGTTTATGGACAGAATGCCAGCAGACCACATGTGGGTGAATTATAAAGAAAAGACAGCTACCTATGTCAGAGGAATGCAACTTGACAACCTCTGTAGTACTGAATCTTTACGCAACCATCACTAACCCTTCCGATACCCAGGCGGGTAGTACCAGTAATATACCTATCTGGTCAGTGGTTGCCTACTAACTGCTACCTACCAACTAATGATATCATCACATGGGTAGGCAGAGCTTACACAAAAGCCTTATTTTTCCACCCACTGCTCCTATGAACATAGATATTTTACTCAAGCTTCCAAACATTATGAAAACTAGTTATAAATTTTTTTGCAACTTCTTTTCTGCTAGCCTTTTGATTAGCTCATAAACTAGTGATCTTTTAGACATTTACAAAATTAGAGAATATGGGTAAGAAAAATGAAGTGAACCTGCACATAAACAAAAATATACTTACAATTTTTAGTATCATAATTGATAGTATAAATAGTATTACTGATACTTTTTTTTTTCTATATAATTCTCTTCAGTAGGTCTTTACCTAACTTTAAGTAACTAATGTTCGAACATAACAAACCTAACGTGGAAAAGTGGGAAAAACCTAAGGTAATCTATCTACTAAAGTTGTCTTGTTGCTGAGGCCTGAGAGGCCAGTAGAGTTGACTGGGGTTAAAAAGTGAATCACATAAAAGGAAAAGTGTTAGAATGTTATGAACTATTTGTTCTTAGAGAAACACTGAAAAATTTTGACACAACCTGGTGTATCAATGTGACAGAAACAAGAAAAACAGAATAGCATACTTGTACGTCTGACAGAAGTGAATGGCTGATGTCATACAGCCTGTGATATGGCACATGGCATTTAAACATGCTCTACATTTTCTTAATCATGGAGAAGTACACTAAGTCACTGCTATCCTTTGTCCCACTATCTGGTGATTTGTTTATTTGGTTAGAGAAAACAAACTAAATAATGGAGACTTGAAACAGTTTTTTTTAACGTGTATCAATAGCAAGTGATTGAAAGCAGGTGTGGCAAGTATATAGTAACATTGTTCATTGTTTCTCAGTGATACTGAATGTGAAATGAGATGCACCACACAGATAGCTAAGAGAAATTACAATTTATTGCACCAAAAGTACACAGTGAATCCTGTGAGTGAGGTTGAAGACGAAAGTTAAGGTGGTGTTGGTGGCAAGAGAGCCAAGCGATTAAGAAGTAACCACCACCACTAGGTCAGCCCTTCCTCCCTTTCTCCTACGTATGGCAACGCTTCAACATAAATTCTTATGTTGTAACATTGTGTATACTGATGTAGTAAACAAATCAGTAATATATTTGATCCCAAACAAATAATAAGTGAAATAAGAGAGTGAAACATATTATTCTGAAAACCTCACTATTGCATCATGAATGATCTTACATAATGTTGTTTTGTCACTGATATGGAGTCCACCGCTTTTAAAAGTAACAAAAATGCTGATGTATTGCACAAGAAGTAAACCATCAGTCCCATGATTGAGACTGAAATTAAAAATTGTGATGTTGTTAGTGGCAGAAAAAAATAGCATTATCCAACAAGCAAGACAAGTCAGGGGACAAGGAGAGGTAGTTAAGAGAATTGCCATTCATCAGCATACAACTTAGGTGGTGAGTGCAAAATTGCTATCCCTGCTGCGATAGCAGAGTCTCATTGTAGGTAGTTACTCCTTCCCTCCCATTCACTCCCACTCCACCACTTCATACCTTTACCACATGCTTTTTTGACTGGTTATTATTTTGTAAATCTCCTCCCTTCATTCATTTTATGTTCAGAATTATTGCAGAGCATCCTTTATTATTTTTGATCCCAGCAGACATGAAAGAATTGATATTATAGTCTCCAAAAAAAATCTGATGCTACCAGGTTTTATTTGTGGGCCAAATACTATTAAAGCACGTGCTTATGATGGATATTGTAAGTCTGGCAGAATGGAACAGTCTTAAAGGTTAAAAGACCTAATTTCCTACCACAATTACCCCATGTTATTTAGAGTGGAGGGATGTAACATTTACTGGATCTCATATGTGTTTAATGATATCTTTACTATTTTTGTTCTGGGTGATATTTTTTCATATATACCAGTAACTGATCATGTATCCCAAGAATTTTGTTAAAAAAAAAGGCCTGTATTCTTGCTTAGAAGCACAAAATTGTGTCTCCAAGCAAGATTTGAGGATTTACTTGCAGGCCAAGTTCTCTCCTCCTCCCCCAGGAAGACCAGTGAGGTGACGTATTTTAATGAAGCATGAGGTATTGACAGCCAGTCTCTTAGGTTATCAGTCACCTTACTGTCTTCTTAGGTTGACCAAAGAGTTTTTATGGGAATGATGATGTTAGAAGGAAGAAAAAAGTGTCTAGGTGTTGAACTCGGCCCAATCACTATGTCGCAAATCTTGCATATAGACAAATTTTCTTGCATTTAAGCCTGTAGTTTCTGGGACAACTTGCTTGGACCTAAGGTTAGTTACCAGTAAAGGAAAATTTTCACTGAGAACGAAAGTAGCAAAAGTATCACTGCATACAAGGACAGCAAACACTAGATGAATCCCTCCAGTCTCAGTACCATGGGGTAACTAAAGCAATAGGCAAATCATGTCATCTGACATCTGAGACTGTACCATATTGCAAGAAATGGATATTCCCACCATGAGTGAGGAGTTGTTCAACAATAAAAACAGTTGCATGAAAGCCTTGTTTTAAACAGAAATCATCAGATATTTTTGCAATGAGCCCTCACAACTGACTGTATTTATTCGTTGTTAATGTTTAAATCTCTTCCCTTGTTTAGTTTTATGTTCACCAAAAATGTGACAGAATTGTTATTAGTGAGATAAGAGGGAGGATCTTCACCAAACTGTTGAATGCTCAGCTTTCATGCCGTACATTTATATATTTTGTTTACATTTATCACTCTTTGTGTAATTTGGTGCATTTCATATGAATGTGCCTATCATACTTGTCATAAACAAGTGATAGAAATGGGTCTGTGGCTAATGGGCTGAGATTTAGGCACATATCCATATCTCTTGCATGTCATAGTGCTATTTAACAAAGATATGATATATACCCCATTCTTTACTTTACATTTTTAAAATGCTAAGATTAATTATGTACCTGAACTTTACATTTCTGACATTTTATTCTCATTTATGTATGAGAGGCTGAAAATTTGAACAGGAATGCAACTCTGCCCTCCCACTCCATTCAAACTTATGTTAAAATGTGATGTACTATCCAATGATTCCATTACGATGTGTTTTCCATGATCAAAGTTCAACATTTAACCCTTTGGATGCTTTATGCAGCTTTCATTGAAATACACTTTTATACGACCTGGGGGCTAATTTGACTTCAGTCCACGCCACTAAAAAAATTGTTGGTCCTTGGTGCTTTATTCATCTGTTATCTCTGATTGTTGAAATGCATGCCATTATCTCCTCTGATGCTTTGATGGATGCCACCTTAACTTTCTTTGTAAACAACCCAGTTTCTCTGACCTTGTACTGTTGCCTCTTCACACCTGCATCTGTTCTTGTATTATAGAATCCCCCATAAGAGCAGACATTACATATACTTTGACATCATAATTGGAGTATTGAATGTATATAGCATAAAATGATACATAAGGTATGGGAATTTCCTTGTAAATGTACCAGGGTTTCTCTTTTTGAGAAGTAAACCTTTTTGTAGCAATTTTTCATTTCATAAAGAATTATGAGAATTATGTAGATTTGTCAGTATTGTCTATTTCATATAACTATGAAAATTATATGCCTTTAGGATAAACCAGGCATATTATTCAACCTGTTCCTCGTGTTAGCTTCTTCCTTTGAAGAACAAATTTTATGAAATTTTGAATGTCTAGAAATGAGTAGATTTCTCTGTATTGTCTGTATTTCTTATAGATATGAATATTGTATTCTGTAGGATAAATTTTTCACTTTATTCAATCTTTTTCTTTTTGTTAGCTTCTTCATGTAACTTTTTATGAAATTTACATATTTTTTGTATGGAATTTTAATTTCAAGGCAATTTTTATTTTTTACAAATATTTTATGCCAGATATAAGAAACTTTATAGGCATATGAAGTGAGAACTAAATTAAAGGGTAAAACATGTTCATTTTTGGGTGGGGAATGGTAACGTTTCATGGAACCCTCATAAAATCTGTTGTGACATCCAGAGGGTTAAACAGGGATTAAGTATGCTTTCTTCAATGCCACAGTAGAAATAAGAGAAAATTTTGTTTTTACCTTTTATTTGTTTACCTGTATCGTAATGAAGTTAGGGGACTTCCCCCATCTGTATTGAAAGGGGCTGTCTTTTTCATGTGGGATTGCCATATGCAAATATACATTTTATATTGTTTTTCTTTTTTGAAGATGGGTCTTATAAATTTTGATTAACCATTTTAATGTATTGGTATTCATATCCCAGAATTTTTCTATCATTTTTCCTTTTATTATCCTTTCTGTAGCGAGCTGACAGCCAGGAGAATCTCGGACGTGCTACATCTCTTCTTAACCTTTCTAGCAATAATTATGAACTTAGGAAGGCTCAGTCCTCATATGATGTTTCTTATGGTGAGTACCCTTTTTGCAGTATTATACTATGTCTTTTATATTCTTGTGCTGGTTATTTAGATATGTATGTTATTGATGTTTAGTGTCCAGAAAAGAGCAAGCAGAACATCATAAATAATAGAGAATGCTCTGGAATTCTTGGACTTAAGTGCATGTAAATGTTGTTTATATCTTTGCCTTTACTCCTCATTGTAAATTAAAATTTCTCTCTGTTGTCACTTAGAAATGTAAGCTGTTAGAATGTATTGCTTTTCATGTTATATTTTTCTTCTTGTTATAGTTAAGTAGGCCATCTCTGAAGATGCTGAAATGGTGTTTTAGAGAGATTTAAAAGAAACTTAGAAATATGGTGGAATATGCTGTTATAACTGCCACTTAGAAGAAAGGCACTTGTGTGATCATACAGCAAAACACATAATGGGCTGAGTTAGGGTTATCTTGGCCCACATTTGCTTGCTCTTACAGAGAGCTACCACAGCCTCCTTCACTGCCACTAAGCACTCCCTCCTTGGCCTCCATGCCCTCACTCACCATCACCACTTCCTCCCAGACTACCACACTCTCCCTCTCCATCACCACTCCTTTCCTTCCTGGCCACCACACCCCCTCTCCACCACCATACTATCTTTTCCCTATCACCACTCCCTTCCTTGGCTTCCACACCCTCCCCTGCCATGCCATGCCACTCCCTCCATCCTGGGATACCACTTCATCCCTCAACACCTCCACTTCCTAGCTCCTGGGCCACCACACTCTGGACAGTGTAATGTCATTGTTCAATGGTTTAACCATTCACCCTCACTGTTTTCATCTTCGTACTTTCCGTATTGCCATCACATCCTTCCACTTATAACACAGTATTGGATGATATTTTTTCCAAAAATATATTTATCACTCAGGAAGTCTTCAGTGTCAGTCCTGCACAGAAAATGGATGGATTATTGAAAAGTGTGTATGGGGATTAATGATTACACATCTGCCAGCTTCCTCACCTTATATGCAGGAGACAGATGGACAGACTCAGACACACAGGAGCATTTTCTTTATGGTATAGATGACTAATACCCTAAGCACACATATACAGTGTTGATGAAACATAATGACCACAGACACAAAATACTGTAGTTACCATCTGAGCACAATTTTCCAGGGCTTGTAACGGTATTAGATGAGATGATAGCTGTTAACATTAAACACAAAAGGAACTATATGGGAAATTTACACATAGAAAGTTTATACATACAGTACAGCTGACCTTACTATTAACCCTCACCTCCTGCTAGTTTCTTCTCTTAGACCAACATTTTCACATTAACTGGGGAGAGGAAGAATTGCTGCATGTTCTGATATATGGACAAAGGAAAATTTAGTGGCAATAGCCATGTGGCATCACATTACTTAGGACAATAGTAAAGAGGGAAAGAGGAGGCAAAATAAGGGGAAGATTGACCTTTCATAATAAAAGATAACCTTATGTGTCAGGAAACAGTGGAAGATGACCCTTCAGATGATACATATAGGAAGAGTAGCTATAGAAAAGAAATACATAGTGGTGTTGCTATTACAGAGATCATCCAAAGAATTTCAAATACCCAGAACAGGTATGCAATGATAATGAAGAAACAATCAGGACGGTACAGGAAACAGTAAAACATGAATTTTTCACAGATGTTAAAGCCTTGATAATAGGGGATTTGAACTGTAAAGTGATAGATTGGGGGAATTTAGATACTCATGGTTGTCGGGAGTCATGAAGACGAATGATTGTAGAGTGTATAAAGGAAAATTTTTCCATACCAACATAGTGAACAGACTAGAATGATAATACATAATCATTGCTAAACCTTATCTTCACTCATATTGGGTCCCTTAATAGAATAATGAAGGGTTGAGTAGTAAGTATGGAAGGAGTTGTAAGTATGGAAGTGAGGGAAGGATTAAGGGACAGCATAATCCTCCCTACCCTGACCTATGCACCTGAAACATAGACTTGGAATGAGTAACAGAGGTCAAGAATCCAGGCTATGGAAATGAGCTTTTCAAGAGGAGCATGTGGTATGACAAGATGGAATGAAGAAAAGGAGGGGGTGTATGAGGGCTGTGGTACAACTGGGAATACAGAGGGAATGAATTGTGGTGCGGTAGAGTGGGTGAAATATAATACTTTGAGGTGATTTGGACATTTGGAAAGAATGCAAGACGGGGAGTTTATAAGGAGAGTGTATGATAGCACGAGTACGGTTTGATGTGAGAGGAAGACCTCCTGTGACATGGGGAAATAGTTTGAAAGAGTCCTGAAGGGAGAGAAATGGTGGTAGAATATATGGAATAGTGTATGCCAGGGAGGCAAGAAAGGACATGGATAAGTGGAGGCTCTTTTGTTATGGCCACCCTCTTGATAGGGGTTCCCGGAGTGAATGGGCATCAGAGATATAGATAGATAGAACTGGTAAAAGTGATGATGTAGTGTTAAAGTTTAACTATGTGGCAACTGAATGAGTTAAAAGAGCAGAGAACCCAAAAATGAAATATAATTTTAGAAACTAAACAAACCTCAACAATATCTTTAGTAACATAGATTGAATTATGGAGTTCAGTTGCTGGAACCAAGACATTGTGTTGAGAGGTTCTATGAAATTTACAATGGAGTCAGAACATGATACCCCAGGCCCCAAATACGCAGGGAGTGTTAAGAATGAGGCAAGATTGGTTTAGTAAATGATGTAAAAATGCAAAAGAACTTCAAGTTGTGCATTAGAGGAAAGCTGTTAAATTCAATGGGTTTTTATCATGAGAGTAATTTGTGTGTGCTGGAAGGTACAGATGTAGATGAGTGGCTCCAGGTGAGGGTAGGACTGCAGCAGAAATGTGTTGTTTGAGTCCTGGTTGCGGCAGTCAATCCACAGGCAACCCAGCTGTTAATCCTCCTTTAGGGGTTTGTCAATAAAATAGGTACCTGGCTTAGGCCAGATACTATTTCCCTTGGGGTGGGGTGGCATCGGGAGTGGATAGGGGCAAGCAAAGGTGAATATGTACATTTGTATATGCATGTGTATGTGTATGTATGTATATGTTGGTTTGTATATATATGTACTGTACATGAGGTTAAATCGCACTTCAGTAGGAGTTCATAGAGTTTTATTTAACATGCAGTTTATCTATACATGTATGGCACAACT
>JAYMFT010408056.1:0-18440 GCA_038088735.1 Panulirus argus | reverse complement strand
ATATGATAGGCAATTTAGAGTAAGGTGAAGTGAGAGTAAACAAACCACAACTAATTACGAGAAATCTGCGACGGAGAGAGTAGTTACGAAACCTTGACGTCACCTGCAAGTATGGTACGTATGTGACGGATGGGATGCGTAACGTGTGTCATCATGGCGTCTGCCTGGGCAGTACTGGCGCCTCGTGACGGACGGGCCGTTTTGATTATTTCTTTCCCTACACGTCGAAGCTTTGGAACTCCCTGTCCTCTCGAGTCTTTCTCAATAACTATGACCTGTCACATTCTAAATGACAGGTTTTTCACTTTCTTCAAAATTCGCAAATGCTCTCCCTTATCTCTTCATTTTTCTTTCATGATCCTTTCTATGTTTCAGTCAAGGCCCCGGCCTTGATGTGGACTTTGTCCGTGACTGGAGCCTTCAACGTAAAATAAAAGAATAACTCTGGCTCGTCAACATGATGGCAACTTCTAACTGGTCTGGAGGCAACTTATGAACAGTAATACATAATGGTAACCATTCGCTGGTAAGCATGATGGTAACCATTGTCTAACAAAGATGATGGCAACTCCTTTGGCAATATATGATGACATTTGAGTAGTTAGGGAAGATGAACTTCTGTAGCCAGGAGTAAGGAACATGAGGATCTACGGTCAGGAATATGAGTATCCGCGGTTAGTAGCTAGGATGAGGGGGATCTGTGGCAAATGGTTAAGAAGATGAGGATCTGTGGTCAGTTGTTAGGAAAATGAGGATTTGTGGCCTGTAGTTAGAAGTTTGAGGTTTGTAATGAGTAATCAGGAAGATGAGGAGGTGTGGCCATCCGGCCCATATATATCCGACAATTTCCACTTGGACCTTCCACCAGGATCTTCCACTTGGACCTTCCACCAGGGTCTTCCATCCGTATCATACACCCGGACCATCGACCCAGACCATTTACCCAGACTCATCCAAGAGGACCATCATCCTGGACCATTCACTCGGACCTTTCACCGAGACCTTCCACCCTTCACTCAAACGAATCTGAACAAACAGTGGTTGTGGTGGTGGGACAACACAGACAGGGGTGTGGTGTGAATCAGCAGCTGACGCCCTCCCACCGTTGCCTCCAGCCCCAGATGACGGTGGTGCTGAAGTTCGCGCATGCAGATTGTAATGCCATGCTTTTTATTGTCTAATGCCACTTATTCATATCAGCAAATTTTCACTAAACATGACTCAATTATGTTCACCTTCATGGATACTAAGGTTTCAATGATAATAACAGCAACAAAAAGATACTTGCCCGTGAGCTGAGTGACGTACCTGCTGAAGAAGGAGTGACTGCCGGAAGGGATCAGTAAACATGAGCTCGTTTATCACATCAAAAGTCACCTGAATTTTCCTGAAAACTTGCATAACTAGTATATTTTCTTCAACTTCTAACTTAAACACATAAGATGGACACATCTGCCAACGAATAATATTCTGTATATATTCTATATAAAACCTGACTCAGTTGAAACAAATTAATATCTAACATCATATCTATGCGAAAGAATAATGAGAGAAATCTTATTTTGTGAACATATTTTTGTATCATTAACATAAGGCTTTAGGACTGGTTGTTGGTGGAGATGGGGTTACCTAGCTATGCTCTGTGGGTCAGTGGCTACTATTTCATTTTCTTTTGTAGTGGCCAGGCTCCATGAGTTCCGTGGTGCTGTCTCAACATTTTGATCCAAAAGACCTAATAGGTAAATGACTTCGATTACAAGTAATCGAATACCCTTTGTCTCACATCAATGAGCAACGGGGTCTACACCGGTCAAATCCCATCAGGTTCACATTAGCGTTCCCAGCTACCACGCAAAAGGTCCCGGTTCATATCCGTGCCATGAGTTGGAACGCTGGCAAGGATGTCTACTCAATTGTGTGTTCGTTTTCATCAACGATCCTCTCGTGCGAATTTTCGAAATTATTCTAACTAACTTTTCGTTGTTCTTCACACAGAGACACTGTGAAGTTTGACCTGAAAGAATTCTTGGCGTAACGCTCAGCAGCGTCACCCATCAATCTGCAGACCAGGGTTTAAGTTGTCGTCCACTCATACGGAACACAGCTAAGCCACCTACCTATTCCCCTTTTCTTTTCAGAGGTGATCGATAACTGGCTACCTGCTGCAGCCAGTTGATTTACGCTGGGGATCACAACTGCTCCGGTTCCGTGGGATGGATGAACGTACTCGTCGTCATGAAAAACTGCCTGTATATTACACTAGCTGGAGTATAGGTTATAGGAGCTGGTGTATATATTGCAGCAGCTGGTACACATATGCGGTAGCTGCTGATCTACTGCCAGTCTGCTGGACTTTTGGTCTACTCCCATTCTACTGGACTGTTGATCTACTTCCAGTCTAGTCTACTGTTTATCTACGACCAGTCTACTGGATTGTTGATGTACTACCAGTTTGCTTGACTGCTGTTCTATTGTTAGTCTACCGTTGCTGATCTACTGCCAATCTGCTTGTTATTTTCCGACCCTCTCTTAGTCTTACTCTCTGTTTCCGAGGCGATCGTGTCGGCCACAGCATTTACACATCTGCCAAGGGCACGTCTCACGTTCTCTCTGCTCATCGTTCCCACCAAATCACATTCTCGTCGCCGCCTCATCTCAGTTCAGCACCTCTCACTCCCTCCCGTATGAGAACGCAGGTCGCACGCCTCTGGTCGTTCCCGCCATTCCCTTGGACTTAAACTCACCTTCACTTCCTGTCCCTTTTTTCTGTTGAGAACTGAAGCAGATGTAGCCGTCTAACCTTGGCAACATTTTGCAGTTTTCCTTCCTCTCTTGATGCTTCCATCAAGCAACCATCAAATGAAGTGTGCAGATGGTGCTCTAATATTTACGAAATTGTCTAGCACCTTTCTTGTTTCACCCAAGACAAATATTTCCCTACTCATCAACCTTTCTCCCTCTTCCTGCTCTCCACAAAAAATAAACAAAATATGTATTTTTTTTCCTCATTTCTCCCACGGCAGCTATCTTGGCTTTTCATGTGAAACACAGAGTGGGATTTTTGGTCGAATCTCATTACAGTAAATTGGAGAATGTGATACTGACACTGGAAATGTTATGAAACTGTAAAGGGAATGATGTATTTTTCGGTGAAAAAAGTCTTGGTTGTAATGCTTGAAGTGACAGATTAAACGTACACTTCAGCGGTGTACAGTGACGGGAGGATTAATCCTTTGGTTCTGTTTTCATCCATAGCCAACTAACCCATATCTCTGGCTATTAAGAGCACAGTTAAAAATCACTGTACACCATTTCACTAAACTTTCTGCTGCAATCTTCTTTTTTAACTAAAAAGAATTTGCACAAATGAACAACGGCACTTTATGGGAGGTCCATCTACCAACAGCACAGGCTCACACGAATGACTCAGTGAGAAAGTTCAGGTAGAAGTGTCTGACGGTTTGATTTCCTTACAGTATAGATTAAGATGTGAGGGACTATGTTGTAATGTGACCTGTGACATCGGGGGTCTGGGGCGGGCGGTATATGCTATCACCACCAGTATGTAATGCTGGGTACTCAGGTTCATGGTATCGCCACTGGTAGGTACACTATGGTACACGGGTGCGTCCTGGCACACTTGTGTACTATGGTACACTGTATGTGTAATATGGTACACGGGTATGTGACGTGAAAGATAATGATATTTGACCTGACGGGAGAGCGAATGAGTCATGGCAGCGGGAGAGATGCCGCTGAGCAATGTCTCTGGTGAGTAGTGACTTGAAAAGTGAGCAGCAGCTTAAAAGGTGAGTAAGCAGCGTGAGCCAGACCCATGGGAGAGTGGCAGACAACAGAGCGTCAGGGAAAGTGACCATGTTGATGGTACTTAGTGGTCAAGTGGTGGTCAGTATTGGCACGTCCTCGACAGGAGTGACAACCATATCACCAATGACCATATAAGGTAGAAGCGCACACTGTGGCTTATGTTATCAATCATCGTTATCTTTGGCTACAGAGGTAATCATACAGTGCGCCAGAGAGGGTGAATATTAGTGCGTTGAAGAATCGCCAACCATGAGTACAGTGTTACTTACGCTAAACAGAGTTATACTTGTTACTCTAATATTCTGCCTTCAGATATGATAACGTTTTATTCCTAATAATATTCTGCCTCATAGACTATTATGCGAAGCTGGCGAGTAGCAAAAAAAATGCATAGAGTATGGAAGAAGCTTTCATGAAAGAGTACTTGTGCCAGGCCCGATGTGACACCAAGAGTACATGCGGCAGGGTTTGTCAACAATAAGGGCAGTGATGATGTACTTGCGTAGTAGAGCCGAAATTACGAGGATAGATAAACTGAAGAGTATGAATGTGAGAGGTCTTGTGCTTTGAAGTCACAAGAAAGGTTCATAGATGAAGGTTTTAAGCTCGGAATGCACGATTGTGCGAGTGAAGGAGAAAACATGAAAACCTATTTCCAGCACCATATGCCGGCTGCATTAACTCACCTGCTGTCTTTGATATTTGGCACAAGTGACTGTGTTAGTTTGCTGGCGACATCCAAGATGTATTTATTGTCATCTGTCCAGCCCTATGACAGACTCAAGTGAGTGACTGTCTTGATTCCATCTCATAGCCAATAAATTACAACTTTGAAAATAGCGAGATATGCTGTGAATGGCCAGGTGACTGGCGCGAGATTGGTTGTGGCCTGAGGTAAGGCTAACGACCACGACCATCTCCTACATGCATGTCGTCAGTCGCTAGCTCAGACTACAGAGATATTTTCCAGTGGCCATCGTCCCATTCCAAGAGCCTCTTGACATAAACTCTTTACAATACATAATTTTCATTAATGACTATAGCGAAAGTGGGGCATTTGACAGAAATAAACGAATCGCGAAACTTGAGTGAGAAATTAAAGTATAACCACCAATAATAAAAGAAATATAATTGCATGAGAAGGAGCCAGGTATAGCTGAGGCTCCTCCACAGACCGTAATACAACCCTGCCGCAGCCGCCACAAGATGGCGAGTCCATATATAAGGCTCCAGACAGTGCAGCCGCTCCCACAGTCACTCCTGAGAATTATTGGTCACAACATACCATGGCCACGGTGCTGATGGTGAGTGAGTGTTCGTCTCTCATGCTCGACAAACTGTACTATGAAATTCATGATAACTGTAACTCCACTGTAAAGTTTCTGAATTCACTTAAAAAAATTTACATGTATATTTGTAATACTTATTATCAATATCTCGTTTGTGTTCAATGCTGTGCAGTTTCTTTGTTTCACGAGTGTTCCTGCAAAGTGGAAAGACAAGAGAGGCGGCACCTTTACTGGTGCCACACGACACTACTGTGGATTGTCAGTTGATTACTATATTACTCTACTTTAAAAATACAGCTTCTTGTTAGACTGTTGATATGCAAAGCCATAGTTCATATCCATGGCAATCTTGGACCTCACACCATTAATTGTAGCATTTCACTTTTATTTTGTGCTCTAATCACAGGGAAGCTGATAACTATAAATACGATACAACCACTCGAACTCTCTCATTACCCTGCACCACACTCCCCCCCCACCCTCCCCTCTCAGGTCCTCCTGGCGGTGGCAGCTGCAGCAGTCGCCGACCAGAGTTCTCACGTCCTCATCAGCGTCGGTGCCGAAGGGTCCGTCCAGTACGCCGCCACCGCCCATCGTCATCCTCTTTACCAGGAGTCCCTGCATCCCCAGCCTGCCTACGGCTACCACCCACAACCTGCTTATGGACACCCACAACCCACTTACTACCCACAACCTGTGTACTACCCACAACCTACTTACCATTCACAACCCACTTACCACCACCAGCCCGCCGTACCTGCCTGCGCTGCCAACACCACCAAGACCTGGTGTCTGGAAGACCCAGAATACCCAGAATACGAGATCAACCACGCTCTTCAGTACAACGTCCACCACGTCCTCGCCCTCTACGCTGACGTGGCCGGACTCAACACTCCGCTATCTGTTGAGCGTCCAAAGACTCTGAAGGAAGAGACTTACCTCTGCTCCTCAGAAACGTCTTATGTGAAGCCTTTGCGTGCCCAGAACACAGACGGCAAGTGGCGTGTCATCGTCAATAACGTCAACGTTCACTACCAGACTCTCACTCAGACCACACGCATTGAGGAGTGCCTAACCTCTGGTGACGCCTGCCCCCTGGTGCCTCATTGCTACGAGTCCAAGTGCTTGCAGAAGTCCATCTACCACCGCTTCCTCGTCTACGACCCTTATGATCAGTACTTCCCCTTCGCCATCGAGACCTTCAAGCTGCCCGCCAGCTGTGCCTGTCTGCTGGGCGCCTACACCATCGACCACTAACAGAAGAGATGAGGTAAAAAGAAAGATGGAAACAGGACCTCCAGTGGATGCTAAAACAATGATTTTCTAAATTACATGATAAACTTAGGAAGGCCATATGGTTATTCCTCGTAACTCTCATTTTTCAAGTTCAAACTGTCACTCTGAACTTTGCCTGAAATCACCAGAATGAAAATACAGTACGTAAAGAAAGCAGTTTTCTGGTCACTCTCGGTTAAGACTAAACATTACCATGATATGATGGAAAACGTCTCGCATATCATATTGTACCAAATACAGTATCAATATACTAAGTTTTTATATCCCTCGACATTGCTTACAGATATTGCGTCTACTCTGTAATACTATCATTTATCTAAACAATGTGTGGCCATGGTCATTCTAGATCATCATGAGCATTCTTCATTAGAATCATCCCTCTATTGCTGGTGTTAATCAGATAACCTAACGCAACTGCAACACTCAGAATCAACTACACCGAAACCACAGTTCCCTATCGACAAAGAGGCCCCACAGACTTTCCATAGTTTTCCCCGGCTGCTTCATATGAACCTGATTCACTCCACTAATATTACGTCTCCCCATGAATAACACATCACTCCAATTCACTCTATCCCGTGCACGCCTTACGCCCTCCTACATGTTAAGCCCCAAGCACAAAACCTCTCTCACTTCTCCTTCCACCTCCAATTTGGTCTCCCGTTTCTCCTTGTTCCCTCCACTTCTGACACATATATCAACTTCGCTAAAATTTCCTCATTCATTCCTTTCATATGTGCAAACCTTTTCAGCACATCCTCTTTAGCTCTCTCAGTTATATTCTTCTTATTACCACACCTTTCTCTTATCCTGTCATTACTTACTTCATTAACTCTCTTTACACAACATGTTCTCAAACATCTCATTTTCAACGCATTCACCCTCTTTCATACAATCTGATGTATAGGTCATGTCTCACATCCATACCATTCCCTTGGGACTACTTTCTCTCCAAACATGTCCATATTCGCCCTCCTAGGCAGTGAGCTCTCTTTCCACACGTTCCTGAATGCTCACAGAACCTTCACCTCTTCACTCAGCTCCAACGGTTCCATTCGCTGGCGTGTCCAGTCCCAAGTAGCTAAAACACTTCAATTCCTCCAAGATTTTTCTTTTTATTCAAAGTTACGTTCAAACTAGCCTATCTCTTCCTACTGCTAAACCTAACAACGCTGTTTTATTCACATTTACTCTCAACTTTCTCCTTTCACACACTATCCCAAATATAGAAACCAAATTCTGCTCTTTCTCGTTTGAATCTGCTACCAGTGCAGTGCTATCAGCAAACAACTAAGGACTCACCTCCCAAGCCCCTCCTCCCCCTTATCCCCATACCTGTTTCTCTCTCCATGACCTTTGCATTTACTTCCTTCATCAACCCATCCGCAAGTAGATCAAATAGCCATGGTGACATCACACACCCCTGGAGCAGACCAACCTTCACCTACCTGGAACTACTGACCCTCCTTCCTATTTACTCGTACACACGCCTTACTCTCTTCATAAAATCCCTCACTGCTTCTAATAGCTTTCCTCCTACACCATACATTCGTAACAGCTTCCATAGAGCATATCAACACATGTTTTCTTCAGATTCAAAATTGCCACATACAAATCCTTCTGATCTTTTAAGTATTTCTCACACGCATTCTTCAAAGCAAACACTTGGTCCACACATTCTCCACCAGTCCTCCCCAATCTGATGTTCTGTGCTTGCCACCACCTGCCAATTGCCACACTTCCATGCAACTTACCATGTAAACTCAACAAACTTATACCTCTAAAATTCGAACACTTACCTTTGTCCACTTGCCTTTATACAATGGCACTATACCAGCATTCCGCCAATCCTCAGGCACCTCACCATGATCCATAAATACATTGAAAATTCTAACTAACCAATCAGCAACACAATAATCCCCCTTCTTAAAGAATTCAACTACAATACCATCCACTCCAGCCGCCTCGCTACATTCTATCTTCCGCAAGGCTTTCACCACAAGTCTTTTCACAAAACTGCTCGCCATGACTCTCTCACTTCGCATTCCTCCTCGACCCAAACTCCCAGCGTCTGCCACCTTATCATCAAATACCTTTAACAGTCCTTCAGATTACTCACTGTATGTCCTCTTCACCTCATCTATATAGTTCAGGGTATTTTCTACCCTAAAAACCTTTTTCTTTGAAAATTGAAATATACCATAATGAAACTCTTCTATATTTGAAATAACCACAGACAAAGTCTCAGAATACTTTCCCGTACCTATAGATACACAATGAATACGAAGCGAATTATCACAAAACCTTTGAAAAATCTTAACATTCTAATACTTAATTACAAGCCTTAATGAATCTTAAACAATATTTCAACCCGAGATTCGTATTCAGTGTGTTAAATAGTCCTGATACTAAGGTGTTCATGGAAATCTATTTTCCTGAGAAAAATTCCATTTGTTCCCTTCACCGATGTTACCGTTTGTTTATTTTTTCTCACACTATCAACCTCCTTCCAAAATATTTTCTTATCCTCTCTGAAGTTTGCTGATACTCTCAGCCCAATTCTCATTACCCTATTTTTAGCCCCTACACCTTTCTCTTGACCTCTTGCAGCTTTCTCTTGTCCATTTCCCAATCACACGCATACCTTCCTTGTAAGTAGTGCCTATGCAACTCTCTTTTCTCTCTCACCAGCAACTTAACATCGTCATTCTACGATTCACTACCGAACCTCAAATGCTTACCTCCCACCTTCCGCATGACACACACTTCTCTCGCTCATGCCAACACTGCTAAATCTAACTCCCATTCCTCACCCACTCCTTAGCTTCATTTCTTCTCACCTTTTGCCTTTTTACACTCAATCTCTCCGAGTATATACCCCTACAAGCGTCTTTACCAGCCCCACTAACTTTCTCTTCTCATCCATATCATTCTCTCCTTTCCGAAAATCCTCCACAAATCTTCGCCCTCAGCTCCGCTTGGTAATGATCATGCATCCCACCAGCTACCTCTATCAGTACACTCAATTACAAGAGTGTTATGCACACCTATGAGTTAGTAAGTACTCCAATACTGCTCGCTTACCATCTTTCTTACTCCACGTATACTTATGTGCGTCCCTTTTTATAAGCCAGGTATTCTCAGTCATCAACATTTTTTTCAGTATAGAGCTCCACAAGCAGTTGACCGTTTCCATTCACCTTATTGAACATCCATTGCCCCCCTCCCCTCCCCAGATTAAACTTTTAACCGCCACGTTACCCACTCTCTCATTCAAATCACTCATCACTAATACTCGATCCCTCGTAGCAAAACTGCTGACAAGCTCACTCAGCTCCACCAAGATGCTCGCCTCTCTTCGTCAGTTCTCTAGTGGTCGGGTGTATAAGCAATCTTAATCACCTAACCATCGTAATCCACTTTCAGTTTCACCTAGATCAGTCTGAAGTTCACTTCCTTACATTTTTTCACACACTCCAACAACTCAATCCTTAGCTCCTGCCCTCAAACTAACCCCTAAATGTACCCCCACGACATTCCCAAACCAATCGTCCTTTTTACCCCTGAGCTTTGTTTCACTCACAGCTGGAAAACCCAGGTTTCTTTCCTCGAAACACATTACCAGATTTTCTCTTTCTATTATCTTGTTTGCATTCCCCATCATTCATACACCCAGCCTGAACCTTCGAGTAGGATGAGCACTCATTGCTTAACTCCTTCTGTTCCAGCTTCAGAAAAAAAAATACAAGAAGAGGCGAGGAAGTTTCCAGTCCCCGCTCCCTCCCTTCATAGTCGCCTTCTACCACACGCAGACTTCAGGCTAAGGGAGCTGTTGCATTATGTTAAAGGAGAGAAAGCCATCGCTTAGTTCACAGCAAATTTACGTTTCCTTATGAGTGACGAAATTAATGTGGTTGCCCTGACCAGTCAGTGGTTAGCAAGATGTAAGTCCCTGTTTCTGCCATATGTTCATGCTACTTGACCAACCCAGTAGGAGAAAGTTCCCCAGGGAAAAAGAGTGATAACAATATTTGTTAAAAGCTGGTAACAATGTCTGATCAGTTACTCACTGGAAGACGGGATACCTACAAATGGATTTTATCCATTACGTTTAGTGGTGTAGACCAGACGAAGGCCGAATATACCAGGATCCTTTTCGAAGCTTTGTTAAGAGGTATAAAGATCTTCATGATCAACAAAAACACATCATGGAGAGTGATGGCAATTAAGAAGAGGTTCTACCATGATAGATTAATGATGTTTGTGTACGAGGCAGTTCGGAGGAATCTGGGACGAGTTGGTGTCATCTTCAGCGGCGCAACTGTCATGTATATTCTGAACAGATAACTTATACTTCCTCAACATATGAAGTCGATTATGAATACGATTAACTTGCAAACCTATGATTACAACTACGATTATTTTGCAAGTCCATGATTAATATTACGATTAGTATTACTTTCTAAATGAAAAAAATGTAATCGATTAGGATTACGATTCCTCAAAAAATTAGGGATCGTTACTAATGAATACGATTAATGATTACGATTACAATATTTCTGGTAATGAGACCCCCCCCCCCCGCCCCTTACAGCTGGAGTAACCAAAGAGGGATATCGTGATTTACAGCCAAGAAAAAAAAGTACCATCCAAGCGATACTGTATTGGAGAAACATGCACAGTTTACGAACTACAAGAACATGCTCAACTTCCATGAGCTAACAGATTAGGTAGACCTGCGTAGATGAGGATCGGATCCTTGATAGTTGTTTAAAATGGATTTTCCCATGTACCAGATATCTGCTGTGGACTTGTAAGTCACAGCAACGAGTCAGAGTGCAGAATGCATATTCATATTGCAGGATCCAGCAATCGTATGTATCTCTCGTAAGGCTTGTTCCTCTGTTTCATCTGATCTACGTGAATCTCTTTAGTATTTCTGAACCCTGATCTTTCTGAAGCATCTTCTAGTGATGTTTCCTTTCAATCATAAATTCATTATCAGTTCAAAACGAGGAGAGATTTTAAATATCTCATACCCGAAAAGATTATTGTCTTGAAGGTTTTTATCCCATTTTCATCGTGCAGAAACAAAATTTGATCTACAGCATGTACGTCTAGTCTCCCGGGCGGTACCGAGGTGAAGAGCCAGAGTGTCATAACAGATTGCCAATAATCATCCATCCTTCACGTCTCCACCTTCACCTGACTGTCAGTCAGGTGAAACCTTACCGCATGTTGAAACTCATCGTTGAGAAATCACCG
Source organism: Panulirus argus (assembly GCA_038088735.1). Classification (NCBI taxonomy): domain Eukaryota; kingdom Metazoa; phylum Arthropoda; class Malacostraca; order Decapoda; family Palinuridae; genus Panulirus; species Panulirus argus. The sequence goes on along the minus strand of JAYMFT010408056.1, from coordinate 6,762 downwards.
CCAGGAACGTCCTTCTCATGGAGCGTAATCTACTCATGGTCGATGTGGACGACGAACGCCAGTTATAATGAGGAAACGGCACCAGGGGGAGGTAACGGGTGATCCCTAGCAACATAATCATGATGCACTTGACCAGAGTGCCAGAGATTATGTGTTTATGTACGTAGCCATGGGAGATGACCACCTACTGCCGTATTGCTTCGTATAAACTCTACAAGATGATTACCTCCCACACCGGTCCTTCATTTCCTATTATCAAAAAGTTATACGTTGATGATTTGACAAATGAGGAAGCACAGAAGTCAATGAGGTTATTCATGATACTGTTGGAGCTACATACAGCACCATGTTGCTGTTTACTTGCATGACATGGCGTGAAACGTACCTCTTCCAGCTGGGGGTAAGTCTGACATTGGGCCAGCCGAGCGAGAAGGCTGTGTCTGAGGGGAAGAGAGAGAAAGCTAGAAGCCAGAGAAAACTGTAAACAAACTCAAGTAGGTCATCATGGAGTTACGTGTAGATGATGGCTAGATGGAACCAGCATACAGCATTGATACGAAGGCAAAAGAGGACTAGAAAAACCGAGGTGGTTAACAACAAACTCAGAGAGTCATCCACCAGTTTATTAGGAAGAAAGCTGATCAGAACAGTGAAGAATGAAGGATGACTGGTGATGTTTACACTTCAAGAAAACTACTTTTACTGTGTGGAAGGAAAGGTGAAAGACAACAGATAAAAGAAATACTATACAAGAACAACTGTTACCAGAAGTAACAGAAATGGATTTGTATGTTTTCTTTGTACGCTCTTGATAGGAAAGTAACATCATGGCAGGAGAAGACTTGTCAAGTTTATTTCCAGAAAAGAGTATGACATTCAGTTGGAGTTTAGGAAATGAAAATAACTTGCATTAGATCAAAATATAATACAGTTTTTATTGACAAATATTCCAAAAGGAAGAGCAATAAAAGAGAAATACTGAAGCAAAGATGAAGGGGATATAAAGGAACCAGAGATCAAGAGGCCCAGAGACCAGCAATGTCAGGCATTTGGAAAATAGGTCTACAGTAAACATACAAATGTGAATGGAGTTGTCGTAAAGGACAAAGAAATCGGTTTTGGTACTACAAGTGGAAAACGCCAAACATTCTTTATGTTACAACAAAACCGCCATGTAGGTAGACCCCCTACCTGGTTTTTTCTCAAGGAACGGTGTCAAGGAATAAGGAAGGAGATTACTGATAAACAAGGTTCTTACATGGAGTTTATAATGGACAGGTTAACAGTGAGAAAAATCTGCCTCATTATTTATATATCATATCAATCCCTCAGAAAATATGAACTCAATCAAATGTTGATCAGTAATAATGAAGGCACACTATGGTTGGTGGGGGAAGTAGCAAAAAGTCAAAACAACTTGAAGTTCATCTACATGTATACAGGCAGGAAACACATGGATCTGCCTGAGGAAAGTGAAACGTGAAATGATGCTGTAGAATACGTGCAAGACAGCTGCCCTCAGTATCATGCTGTTTAAACAAGATGGAGTTAGATAGGCAGATACGCCATCAATGCCGGACTTCATTTGCATATACAACAGCCTGGAAATGTAGAACGGTAATGGTAATCCTCTTGGAGAAACTGTTTACATAATTCTCAAGTTTCATTAAATGAATATTGATGAACATAAAAGGAGAATTGAATCCCAAGGTAAACAGATATGAAGGAGGAAGCTTCACAGAGCTGAACTTCTGTAAAAAAAGAAAAAATTGTGACACGGAATTCCACAGTCAGATCGCGAACGGTGTTACAGTAGATCCTGTTACGTTACAGGAGATCCTGTAGTGTTTATAATGAGGCCCCTTCCCGGCCAGTCGAGCATGAACGGGCGAGCGTCGTGGGTGATGATGGAGACGACCTGCTGCTGTTGCTGTTGCGCTGCATCTCTCCGCCGCCGGTTCTTTGCGTAGCGAGTGATTCAAGGCTGGGCGGGCGTGGCCTCAAGCCTCACGCCTTCATCCTCAACGACCTTCTCCTTCCATCCAAGTCAGCCACGCCTCAACCACTAACCCTCGGTTGAGCCATCATGACTCTCTCTAATCATTTCATTATCGCTTCTTCCCACGTCACTCTCTAACTGTGACGTTCTTAATTCAAACTTTGCAAAATGCTTTAAAACAATTAACGTACATAGTTTAATTTGAATCTCATTTGATTGCTGTCGCACTTTCCAAACATTACTACTAATACTACTAGTAGTAGTAGTGCTACTACTACTAATACTACTTCTACTACTGCTAATAATAATAACGATGGTAATAAACTCTTAGACGGGAGTGGTCTATAGCAGCAAAAGCTCCATTGCGTGATTCTCCTGATAATGAACAACGGAGCAGGCGCATATGTGGGGCTCAGCCTCCAGCCAAGGTGTGTAAGGGCCAGCAGAGGTATGAGGAGCTTGGAGCCTGTATTATTCTGGAACTGTAGGACACTGGAATGAGGGAGTCTGCCTCAGTCTGCTACTGTGAGGCCAGAAAGAGTACGTTGGAGTTGGAGAGCAGGACTTTCTTCCCCCGTGGTAGAACTGCGATGCGACAGACGCACTACAGCGATACGCTTTACCTGTCGGGATTGCAAGGCTCAGAAGGAACTGACGGAGTCTTCTTGTAAACTGCAACATAGTCAGGTGTATTAGGGCTGGAGCATAAAGCATCTTTGGATTAAGGTTCAGGGAGGCATGGAGGGGAAGGGAGCCTCATTTGACCTGAGTTGTGACACTAAGAGTGGGAGAGGACAGGACGAGGAATGTATAGAGATGTGTAAGATTCCATCAGGAACACGCTACATGTTATCTTTATCTTCTTAAACATTGATCTTATGGCGTGTTTTCCTTTCGCCGTTCCATGAGCATCTGGTAATTCGTTTGAAATTGGCATTAAACTGGAACATTACAGTAGAAGCCATTCCCTTTTTTCCATGTTTGTCTGACAATGTGATGACTTCTGCAAGTGTAACTCTGGGCACCATCAGGAGCTCGTCAGGTGATAGCAAGCCTCCACCACCAGGAGTCACGACCAGGGCCCACAGCCCCGACCACACGCCATACAAGGCATTAGGGCCCGCCCACCCGTCCGTGACACACAAAAGTACGTGGAACGCCCGTATACACACATATACACACCTTCACAGACTCAAAGGTTCTGGGAGCGATGAAGAATGTGTGGAAAGAGAGAATGTTATCTCGAAGCGCAAAAATGAGTATGTTTGCAAGGAATAGTAGTTCCAACAATATCATATGGTAGCTAAGCATGGGCTATAGATAGTATTGTACGGAGGAGGGTGGATGTCTTGGAAATGAAATGTTTAAGGACAATATGTGGTGTGAGATGGTTTGATCTAGTTATGGTAATGGCGATGGATAGCAAAGTCCGGCAGTGATAGGATGTGTCAGGAATAATTCAATGAATTCTTTGCTTAGTCTGTTGAAATTTTTTTCTGTTATAAGTTCAACGTAACCTTTCTTACGGCTTGTTCCCTGAGACTCGCAGTCTTCCGAACGTAATGTACATAGTTTTTCCAATCTCTCTCCTCTTGTCCTCCGACATCTTAACTTTCTTTTATACATGTCTGTCAAGCAGGCCCCAGGTCTTGTGCCCCCCTGCAGAAGGTACTAACGAAGAGGGCGCTCCCGACATTCCTTCTTTCCCTTTCCTCACCGTCAGAGCCGAGGGTTCCACACCCCTCCAGCCACCAGCCTTGGGAAGTGATCCATCATGACGCTGTGATAGCGACCCCCAGGGCTCCATTCCCGCCTTCCATCCCATACCAGACTGGGGCGTGTCGGCCCCGACCATGTAATTATATCATTAACAAGTGAATGTACTTTAATAAACAATTATAAGCAACTGCGTCAGGAACTATGGTTCGGCCAGGTGTTATGTAGGTCAGTTCAGTGCTCAGTCTGTGTAGGTGTGCGTGCGTGTGTGATTATTATCTAAATGTTACGGGGAGGAAGCTGCGCATTCGTGTTTCCCCGTCTCTTCACCATGTACAGACACAGCTGATGAGGACGCTGCTTGTGGTGGTACGGTGTCTGCCGCGTACAGGGTCATACGAGCTGCTGCTGCTCAGGCTCCGGTCTCTATGGTTCCTGTTATTGTGGTGAAAGTCCTCTTTAGGATCTTCTTGTATTTTTCATTGATGTGTTTTTGTTGCTGTTGTAGTTGTTGTTGTTGTCTTGTGCCGGGGGGGGGGGGGGGATGGCGGTTGTAGACCACGTTGTTACTGTTTGTGTGGGACCTGCAGGACGACAAGTACCTTGGGAAATCGAAGAGACGTCAAGGAACTGATATCTAGACTTTGACCCTCCTACAGCTACGTAATTACTGAACTTCCACATTTAGTAATTAAAGGTAACATAAACCAACGTTGCCCGTACTCCGACACCCCACCACTATTACCACCCGTTCCTACATCTCCATCAATATTACCGTCTTTTCCTAGATCTCCACCAAAATTACCACTTCCTCCTACATCGCCAACATTACCTTATCCTATATCTCCACTAACTTTATTACCTCTTCCTACATCTCCAACAATATGACCTGTGATTTATATCTCCATCAATATTGCCACCTCTTCTTAAATCTCCGCCAACATTACCACCTGTTCCTACAACATTATTACATCTTCCTACATCTCCACCAATATTTCCACCAATATCATCTCTTCCTACGTCACCAGCATTACCACCCTCTCCTACATCTAGAACATGACCACCTCTTCCTACATCTCCGCTACAGTGTTACCCCTCGTTTCTTACCAATAATTGTTCTAAGACACAAATGATTGTCATGAAGTCGTAGAGTTGCTCAGCAGGAATAAAAACCAAGCATTTGGAGCGCGCCCTCATCACGGGAATAGTAATATTCTTAACAAAATTTAACACTTTCTGCACTGTGTATACTTGTCCAGGATATGCATTACCTGAGATGATGTTAAAAGTTTTGGTTTAACGACCTTCCACCTGCAGAAGGTCACTGAAGTGATCGATACAAATCCTTTACTTCCACAGTAGAGGAATCTTTACCAGTTCATTAGCATTGGCTTCACACTAAAGTCGTTGCTGCAGATCATGTAGACTACTCTCTCTCTCTCTCTCTCTCTCTCTCTTGAGAATTATCTCATTTTCTTCCTTTGCACCATACACTCCACCTTTCTTCCTCCTCCTTCCCATGCTTCCAGGTTCCTCTGTCTCTGTCTTCTATGCTCCCCTACTTTTTTTCTTTTTTTTTCGCTTACGTGTTTTAGCTTGTTGATACATTTCATTTTCCTACTGCTTATTCTTTCCACTGTTAATATCCCTTACCTCTTATCCATTGTGTATTCTAAGCTCTATTACTTTCTTTTCTCATACCAACCTTAAGTCTCACCAGTTGCCTCCTTCCCTGCTGCTAGTGGTCCGCACCTGACCATACACTCACGCCACATTCGCCTCTCACTTTCCCTTGCCGCAGGAGCGAGGGGATGTCACACTAGCATGTGTATGGCTCGGGTGTGACCCAACATTAGCTCAGATGTGTGACCTCGGTGCTCTTCATTAGGTCCGGACATCGTCTGAAGCAGAAAGGCCAATCCTCCCTATGCCCCCTACACGCAGTCTTGTTAATAACACTTTCGAAGAATTCGTCAGAAACTGTGGGTCATAGAGTCAGGACCACATCCCGCAGCGTCTCTTGCCATCACACTTCCTGTTCTCGTAGATATATGTATAATCATGTAAAGTCTCCTTGTTTATTTATGTTTCATACACAGTATCAAAACGTTAATTCCTTCAGATATAACATGTATGGTTGATCTCGAGAATCCTTCATAGAGCTAATTCTTGACATTCGTCAACGATGGCCGTGAGTCACTCTGCTTGAGCTCCACATGGCGCCTTCCGTCTCCTACGCTGGCTGAGCCTCACATGGTGTACACCTTCCCCTTCATTGGCAGGAATCAAGTACAAATAAAACATTAAACAGGAGTCTCACTACAGTATGAAGACAGGTCAGGGCCGTGTGCTCCTGGCTACAGTAAGGGACAAGATATAAGGTGAAGTGAAGGCGATTATAATGTAGCGCGGGAGTGAAATGTACTCAGCAAAACTAGAGTATAACTGGCAAGGTTATAATATCCTATTCTATGTAGCTTTATTAATCTCTTGAAATCATTCTATAACACTGTTGTACATTTATGAAAAGAAAAGAAATGTCTGAACATTGATTCTGTTATCCTATAGCCAATCTGACGTCGACATTTCAAGTGGACATGATGATTTACGTGGGCCGAGGTGAAGCGGCAACTGGGGGGCGGAGCCGAGGGAGGGAAGTATATAAGACATGAAGGCTGCGAGACGCTACCATTAACCTCCCCTACTCACGAACACTGTGTGATGGCGATGAGCGTGCTGGTAAGTTGTTTCGTACAGGTGGACCCAGAGGTAAACATATAAAGTATATCGTAGTGTATTATATACGTAGCGCCTCGTGATCCCTCTGTGTCCTGACCCACTGCCAGGGAAGCCGGGCGCACCAGGGGCTTCTATAGATTTGAATTTGTAAATATTTCGAGATGCAAACAACTGTTTAGTGTTTAGCTCTAGTGTTTGTACTGAGGTACCTTCAGCTCTTCCATCCAGAGGCTTAACCATATATATATATATATATATATATATATATATATATATATATATATATATATATATATATATATATATAT
>JAYMFT010408045.1:0-18441 GCA_038088735.1 Panulirus argus | reverse complement strand
GGTGAATGTGGATTTTTTTCTTCACGGTGAAGGTTTTGCATATATATATATATATATATATATATATATATATATGGTTTAAAAGAACATGATTGCAAAATGACTAATAGATGAAACCATGTATACTTCTTAAGCCGTTTTCCTTGAAGTCATTTCATGCGTTCTCCATACCCGTCTGCTGAGGAGACCGAAAAAATCCTAATCTCATCAGCTGCAGGAAGCAGTAAGAGTTTTCTTTTTTTTCCAGGACATTAAAGGTTAGGTAAAGAGGGTCTGTCTAGGTTAGATAGTTAGTTTGTATTTGTTATTAGTAAGGACGGAAAATTGGCGTCAAAAAAAATATATTGCTTTCTTCGTGTTATATGCATAGCAAGGCAGACAATGATGGGATCCGTTATTGTCGTTGAAATTCACCTTGATTTCTTGAGTATGTGTTTGACCTGATCCTTACGAGTCAGGTCAAACATCCAACATTATGCATTTATTTCCTAACATCTAAAAAACTGAATGGCATAAGATCCGTAACTTTAGTTTGGTTTTTGAGTTATGCCACTTTTAAAAACGCTTATCCTATATCTTAGCCTACCTCCTAACGTGAAGAAAATTCAACTTTTAGTCATGAAAATCAACACAGTTGTTTCCCAGTATCTTGAGAAGTTAAAGGCTTAAGACTCATACCCCATGTTTATTGTCATGCCCCTTAGAGAAATGTTTAACCTGACTCATTAACACGAACACAGTTCCACCTTTATCCACGGAACATAATACAGTACAAATGTTTTTGATGGCTTCCATACAATATTTCCAGCCATTATTGATTAGGAAAAATTAACTTTACTGCATGCATGTTACGCTTGTGTTCCATGGAACATCCTTCCACTTGCCTACTCTCCATGGTACTTCACCCTCACCTTTGGTTCTTCATGTAAAACGTATAAAAACCTTGACTGGAACAGTACAACGCTCGCTTGTATTCCTCGGGCAAGAACGGGAGCTTTAAACACCGTTATGATCAGCTGTGTCGCCTTCACCCACCAGTCTCTTCCCCCAACGCTTTACTAACCCACAGTTCTACTCTCCTTTACCCTCATATACTCAACCTGTTGAGGGATTCTTTCTTTTTTCTTAAGAAAAAGGTAGAAATACTGCCTAGCCACGAGACCACAGGGAACCTGAGTTACAGGAGGATTAGAGTGTATGGTAGAGCTGAGGTCCGGAGCGGAAGGTGAATGACCCAGCAGTCTCCTCCACCTCGCTTCGGTATCGGTGCACCTCTCGGTACCGTACGACGCTCTTGGGTTCCCTGATTACCGTACGGTCCCACTCCACAGCGTGTCCCGCAATTGCCGCAAAACGCTTTGATCATCATTAATGGCGGAGTTAGTGAAACCCTGCTCACTATTCTTGTGTTTGGTAGTATAACATTTCTCTCATTATCGTACGCCGCCCTGTAATAAACGGATGTCACTCATTAGTCTCGGTCCTTATCATGCATGTCTCCATGATTATTGTGACGAGTTTCTGTAATTACTGTGTTATCTAAGAGCTGTGTGTCGCTTTTTGATATTAAAACTTCATGTTTTCTGACTCATTTATAATAAGATACCTTCTGTGTATGTAAAAGTTCTTTAATTAATAGGATCTGACATTGTTGTATAATTTTCTCGTTATATTCTAATTTGTGAGCTATCTTTAATGAACCAACGATACTTTATTATTACTTATTTCACTTATTGCCACTGTGTTCTGTACGTCTCGAATGATTTTCTCTAATCATCACACGTTTATTGATTACTGTAATAATTACTTTCCGATTATCACACCACGGACCCAAGTTCATGAGTATTTAAATGAATTTATTTTTAGCTTCGTAATACCCTCTACCTGGTCCCATAGGACCAAGACTTAAGATTTGGGACACAAAAAAAAAAAAGATGCTCATATATATTTTTAGATGTCATGAAAAATGTTTTTTTTTTACAAAATAAGACTAATTTCTGTGCTACCAACGTGTTTACACAACCGATTCACAATGATTTTAGAACGCAAATAGTTATACAAGATATATTGCCGACCTGATTCACAATGACTTAACATACGCACATGAATATATATAATATTTAATCTAACAATTAAATGGCTTACAGTTAAGAGAAATTGTCACAAATATTGGAAAAACTTGATAACAGGAAAATGATGGAAGATGAGAGTGTGAGGGAAGGAATGAGAAAGAGAGATGGAGGGTGACTTGGGAAAAGAGAAACAATGAGAAAGAGAATGAGTCCACAAGGCATTAGCATAAGCTAAAAGTAACCGTTATGTCTGAAACTCGTAAGGTGAGAAGCAGGTGTTGGGGAGGGGGTAGGGGGTCGACGACACTAGCTGTACGACCTGGTGTTCGCCCCCCCCCCCCAACACACACACACACACACACCCGCATTCGCGACGCACCCAACAGGAACTAACTATGCAAGATGGGATTTTAATGGATTCTTTAATCACTTAAGCTTAGTCCCATGATCATGAGGTTACGACCCTTGGAAATGAGATTACGACCCTTGAACATGAGGTTACGACCCTTGAACATCATGTTACGTACGAGGCGTCAACATGGCGGTACGACCCTGATGAAGGCTTGGATGTTACGCCAAATATCGACCATGAAGACAATAAGCAAAGACAGTATATCATTGTCTTCATGACCATGATCGATCGCCTCTGGAATATATATTAGGTCGTTACCACGCAAAGAGGGAGTGGGAGGGGGTACTCTTTCCCATTAACAGGTTGCCTCATCACCTCCAAGTCCCGTTATGATGGCTTATATTGATGAAGATTTGACTAACTGATGACATTTGGCAACCATGTTAATTTGTTGCTGAAGTGTAGGAAAAAAGATGAACATTTGTTGATTTACATGTTGTGTTGTTTCTAACGATTCTGTAAGAGATGACTATCCAATTTTTCAACATTTTCACAGCTTTATAGATAACCAATATTAATTTACGTAACTACCTAATGCAACCAAACCAACTATCCCATCCTAACCACTTACATCTAAGCAGACCTAACGTAACAAATTCCCTTCACCCAACTTAGCCTCCCCAACTCGACCTCCTTTAGTGAGTTAACAACGAAAAATAATCCAGTAAGGAGGTAACCACAACAACGAAAAACCCGCTTCCTTTCACATTCACTTCTCTGGCTGACGCCTAGCCCGTATCCAAACCGTGCATAACACCCTCTCCGTTCATTGCCTCCTGCTTCTTAGCTCACACCACTGGCGTAGCTGTAAAATGGGTGGAAGGAGGCCATGATCCCCTCCACTCCATCACAACTCTTTCCCCTCCCTAAACATACCAATGCTTGGTCTGAATATTTACTGGACTGAGTTTCACAACTGAAATTCCGTATATGTAAAATTTAACTTGAGGATGAGCATATGGGTTGTTGACTTCTGTGAATAACCTTATGCATTTCAAGATGTTGTGGTTGTTATTGAAGCCATAAGCCTACCCTCCAAAAAATGAAAAAAAAAATTAAAACTCTGGCTACGCTCATTTACCCTCTACCCTTCCCTACCCGTACCTGACCCGCTGCACTTGGCTGGTCAGGCCGTCTTTCCCCACCCAATCCATCACCTCGCCTCACCCTCAGTCTTCAGCCTCGTTGGCGGTTCTTGCGTTGACTTGTGACGTTGCTACCGTTCGCGTTCGCGCGTATTTCCCGCGTGCTACTATGCCGCCAATAACAAGTTTGCTATCACGTACTGGGATGATGGTAATGCAATCGTGCGGTCACGTCTCCATAGCCTAATTCGCATGACCCAACCATTACCAATAAAGTCCTCGGGACTCGTAAATAAGAACAGAAATGCCAAGAATTTACATATTAGCTCCTGATTATCTACGAGCATATTACTAGTCTTTGATAAGTCAGACTGGAGGAATTGGGACGCTCGCCTAAGCCAAATGGAAAAAGTCTGGGGCCTGGGCGTGTACATTTTACAAACACATGAGAACAAATGGTCAGCAGTGAGCCTCAGCGTATGATTACAAGTATATCTACCTAATATACTAACAAAGATATCATTATTTTTCTATACTGTGTATATATATATATATATATATATATATATATATATATATTACACACCATGTTAGTATACCTCCTGTTGGTAGGGTATACTTCACATCTCTCTATGATCATACTTAACTAACTGTATTGTTTACATTTGTAGGTGGTGGCCGGACAAGATCATGTCTCTTTCTGATATGGCTGCAGCGCCCGCTTTCGGCCTGGATATGGGTTCCGTGCCCATCCTTCCAGAAGTCAAGAACCCCATGGGAGAGCGCGTCATTTCCAGGAAGCGCCGAATGAACTTTTTTGACATGGCTAACCTTCTCGACTCCGATGGCAACCTACAGAATGAGATGTTAGTTTTCGCCTTCGCTGCCACTATGCTGTCAACGATCCCAATTCTTTTAGGAAATGAGTTCGATGTTAATGTCGGCCTTAGGAAGAGGAGACAAGCTGGACCTTACCAAGAACCTGATGGTCCAGAAACCAGTTCCTACGTCTCTTACACTCCATCAGCAGAGGACTACAAGCCCGCATTCTTCTCGGGCTACACTTACAAGCAGATCATGACCTCTCAACCGGGCACGAAGTTCCTCCACATCCACAACGGCTCCACAACAACTGGCGACAGTGCAGACTCTTCAACACATTCAGGGCAGGAGGCTGCTGCTGCAGATGCTACCATGGCAGAGCTGTTACAAGAACTACTAAAATGGTCACAAGAGAAGGTCAAGAACAAGCCACTACTACCCATGCTGATCAATCTGATCCTAGACAGATACCATGGGAACCCCAACCCAGCAGACAAATTTGTCAAGGTCGCCTATAAGAACTGGAAGAACTGGTACTGAGAGTCTATAGTAGTAACAGAAATCAAATATATTTTCGGCCATTACTCAAGTGAACAATATTTTGCTAAGATATATTTTTCAGCTCTACTAAGAGGCCGAAGAACACCAAACATATTTAGTCCTATAAATTACAGGAAAAATGAATGCTAGAAGTGAAACCAGATAATCAAGAAAGGGGCATTTTTTTCCCGTAAATCCCATGTCAACCCCAACTATGAACTCTTGTGCTGGAAATATGACAAGGACATACTACTCTATCCTTGATGCAAAACAAAAAAGTTGATCAATCCTTAACACTGGATGTTTGAAGGATATCTTTTCTCCTTGATCCTTATTAAACTTAGTGACTTCCTTAAGACGAAGTTATGGTTTATGAATCGTACGCAATGTTCTTTACTAGAGAGGATAGTGGGGCTAAGCTATTGCCTCTTTCCATCAATTCTTGACTAATATTAAGATAAGCTTTACCACCTCTTTCCTACCCAAAACTTGATCACCTCTTTCCTACCCAGTGTCTTATTAACAAATCTTGAATGCCACCACCACTCATTATATAATTATTCATTTTCATGTCATTCATTTCATATCATTCTTTTAAGGAAAAAGATGGATTATCCTATTTTGAATTCCTCAGGTAACCTGTAGGGCATTAAATAAACATTAAATCTGACAATATGTTTTTCTTGACTCAATAACTTTCATTATTTTTATTCCCCAAAAAACAAACACTAATGTTCACTGGTCTTATTTCGTTATACAGAAAAGTATTTTTTGTCACAGTACATCAAGACCTTATAACCTTTACAAATTTGATTCATCTTACACTTGCAAATTACAACTGCTATTCTGAAGCAATATTTTGTGTCAAGGAAATTCATCGTCATATCACTTGTCATTCACTTATGCTTCAAGCTACATGACCTTAAGTGGATTGGATAAGTACAACTTTTAGTGAGGTACACAAAGAGTATCTAGCTATCCTAGGACTTATGCAGTTCAGACAGTGGAAGGTCAGTTAAATTTGGTAGATTAAATTTCCATGATTGCATCCTGTTAACATGATCTTATAAAAAAATAATTTCTTTATGTACATTTTTCTCAGAAAGATTTCTGTCTTCTTAGCAATCAGTGATTATTATTATATATGAAAAGATTGAATAGTGCTGATAGACTGATTCTACCTCTATGTAGTAGATTTAAGGTCACAACCTTTTAAGTGCCCACCTAAACTTGGTCTGGCTTTTCTTACTTAGTCCAACAGAAGTGTTTTACATAAACTCATGCTGGGTAGGAACACAGGCTCATCAAAGCATCAAAGCCCCATCACTTGTGATAAGGCTGGTCCACAGATGAAGTGTACAAACTGATGATGACCACAGTAGCTACATAACTAAACACCTGTAAATTATGATGCATATTGGCTGGCAATAACATATCTGAAATATAAATGATAAGAATGTACTGATATAGCTAAAGCTCGTGGGGTGTACTATATTTCCTTAAACTTCCTCAGTAACTTAGTCCTCTAATCCAAACTATCCAAAAACCTTCAGATGCAGTACCCCATACTTGCAAGTGTAACTCAAAGGTCAGAGAAATAAAACAGTCAAACAATGTATCAGTTTTAAGCGTCATTGATACAAAACTCCATTACATAACATTAGCAAACTCCACAAGATCCAAGTCACACATTACAGCCTAAAAAATTAAAAAATATTCCACTGGACAGATGATATTGTGGACTGTGTCTGCCAGGAGATATATTTGTAAAAAAAAAAAAAAAAAAAAAAAAAAAATCATTGTAAATAATACCTTGAAATTAAAACTATCTTAAATAAGTCAAATATCACATTTTGTTACATGTAAAACACTTGTTCTCTCTCTCATGCAACCTGAAATAATTAAATATGGTCAATTAACATCTGAGCATTATAGTTACACTCTGTCTGTATTACTATCCTGTTTCAAATCAACACAATGAAATCTGAGCCATAAAAGGTGTAAATATTAGCCTTTTCATTGGGGAGAGAAGGATGAAGTCCCCTTCCCTCAGCACAAATGGAAAATTGAAAAAACTGAAAATGAAAAATCTCTTATTTTCATTGTGGCGGTGGATACAGTATGTATTACTTCTTCACTACATATATGAAGAACTCTTTTAAATATCCTAGGTTCCACCACTATAGCAAGGTGTCGTAGGGCATGACGTCAGCCAGTTAGTGTCGCCAGATGTATGACTATGCAACTGCTTTTCCTCTCATTTCTATTGCATCATTACAGTATTGTCTGCTAGCACATACTGTTTCACATAAATATCCACTATGCATGAAACTGATAAAATTTTGGATTAAAAACTATGTGAACTCCAGTGAACTCTACTGCTGTGGCAGTGCAACATCATACTCCTCCCTCTTATATCTCAAGGGTAACTGAGACCTTAAGCCCTCATTTTTCTGTTTTTTTTTTTTTTTATACAGGTAAGGTTCTGGCCTTTAACAAATTTCTCTTATGATGCTAACAAAACTGGTGTAATCTCAAAGGCACCAAGCATAAAATACTGAGTGGCCAGAAGTAGGGATTTCCAGTGAAATACGAGATGGACAAATAAAACATTCAGAGAACCATAGCAAAAGGATTAAGATTTACATTTTTCAAAACAGGTAGTCCAAATGAAGAACTATGATACACAGTAAGGTCATAAATAGCGTACCAAAGTATTTTGATTCATATGATACAGTAGAGGTCATGGAGTTAATTGCTACATGACAGAGGAAAACATCATTTACTGTTATAAGGCCATGAGCTTATAACAAAAGCAAGGAAACAATTATTACCATAAGTACAAAGCAGAAACTATATGTACCGTAAAATGTGTCTTATAAATGAAGGTCTGCAATTATGCACACACAAACATAGTATTCTTAGTCAAATAATCAAGCAGTGGTACTGCATTTTCAAATGTATAAACAAAATCATGATTACATATTCACACTGGAGCACAAAAGTAGGAGAAAAAGTTATGTCATATCTTACATTCAATAATAACATATTCAAACCTGCATATAATGTGAGAAAACTTACAGTTATTGCATATCAAAATAAATATTGTATAACACCACAAACCATAGTTAACAGCAGAAACCTTACAAAAAAATCAATGTACAGAACATCATGAAAGAGGCATAATACAAAAATTTTCTAAAAAAGCATATAAATAAAAGTCAGTAACAGATATCAGTTACAGGGATAATTAACAATGAAGTGAATAATGATGACTAAAGTTTGGAAGATGACTCTGTAGCTCAAAAATGAACAGTGGTTTAAGTGTGATAGAGTACATACAAAGCATTAAATGTTTTTAAAATAGTACAGAAAGACCTTGCTAATCTGATGCAATTCTAAGGACTCTCCTCAACAGATCACTGAAATTTCAATGGACGGAGACAGCAAAACAGTAGTCTACAGTAAAAGATGACACAATTTGGCTAGTACATCCTTTTTGAAACTACTTAAAACAAAGAAATTCAGATTACCCAATGATAATTAGAGTAAGTCTCCTGAATTCTGATTCAACAATGCTAAAGTTAAAAGTAGCAAAATAAAATCTAAAAAAATTATGCATAGTTAATTATGCAACCACATATCCCCTTTTAAGGGCATCCTGCAGCTTCTATGCTGCATTTCTACACAGGAGCAAGGTAAGATAGGATGGTTTGAGGTGGAAAGCTTATCATAATGACAAGCAAACAGATGAAAATAATAGTCATGAGTATATAAAATAATACTGTATATAGAGGAACATACAAATGGAGAAAACATCTTGCTCAGCTAGATTAATGCATTTCACTAGGGTTTCTGCCTTATTAGTCTCATTATGAAATTCTCTGTTACAAGGATGGCTTCCAAAGATCACAACTAACAAAGCTACTTCTAAAACTATGCAAACACATGATAGTAAAGAGCTGTTCAGAAATAAAAAAGTGGATGAACATACCAAAAGGGAGTAAACAGAAGAAAAAA
The DNA here is from genome assembly GCA_038088735.1 of Panulirus argus. Lineage (NCBI taxonomy): Eukaryota > Metazoa > Arthropoda > Malacostraca > Decapoda > Palinuridae > Panulirus > Panulirus argus. Next base: position 9,490 of record JAYMFT010408045.1, on the reverse strand, counting down.
AGTAAAAACCATCATTGTATATGATAATGAAGCATTGTTATACTTAATATACCCTTAACAATTAAGAGTAACAAAATGAAGGAAAAACAGTATGTCTAAAAATACTTTACTGAAAGAATGATTAAACAATAAAACTAATACATCTAACAGATGAAAATTTAATCTTAGTTAATTAGCTATACATAACAAATATGATTTTTTTTTTTCGCATTTGCGTTTTCTGTGTCTAATTCTTTCTCAGTTGAATATCTATTTTCTCCCATCTATTGCACTACGTAACCAATTGATAATTTAGATGATGATTATCAAGTAAGCCAAAGGTATTGTAAAAAAAAAAAAAAAATAGAAGTTAAATGTACTTAATGCCTTAATGACAGTCTGCCGCTAAAATGGTCGCAAATTTCAACTCGGGCACCAATATTCATGTTTTCTTTTATCTCATCTAATCAGTGGTGTGTAGAACAGTTCAGTGTATTTGTTATGTAATCATCTTCCTATATATTTTATGCCCTGCAGAATTGAACGATTCCTCAGAAATTAACTCACCCCCTGTGAAAAGAAATCAGAATATATCTATATTATATACTATCAAGGAAAGTACCCTGCATATTTTTCTCTATAATGGCTTGGGAGATTGGTGCTCCTCATCTATATAAGTATACAATAATCATAAAGGTTTTTCCAGCCATGATTTCATTCCAAATACACTTTAGCACATTACACACTTTACAGTTTGTCCATGCACCATAATACACCTGCACTGTAATTTTTACAGGGCACATATTTTTATATCTTTCATATGTTTACATATTTACACAACATTTACACAAGTGGAACTTTACATTTATATATGAACAAATAATTCATTTTCATCAAAAATATAAATGCTGTGCATCAGAACATATTTCCGTTATTCTAAAAGTGACAATAGTGGGTATGTGAATCTGACATCACGCCAAGATGGCATATACATACACAGTCCGAGGTTCTATGGGTGACTGTGATGCATAATATTTCTCCAGTTGCAGCCAGCAACATCACCTGACCTACTGGCACTTCCCAGAAGTGGGCAATTCAAACAATGGAGGGAAAAATTAATGTCTATTAACATCAACTGAAGTCGCATACACTTGCATCTTCTAACATGCATCACAGTTTAAGGGCTAATAAAAGGATCTTTAATTTTTGCCCAGCAATATCTCAATTTTCTGCAATGATTCAGCAATGCCTGCACAATAATAGATAACCTTCATAACTGAAAACACTTTCCCCTTTAATCAGTCCACCATATTCAACTGGTTTTACCATTTGCCTTTTCATACCTGTTCACCTTTTCTCACCTCAGGGAGGAAGCATTAATAAACCATGACTGGACCCTTACAGAAAATTTTTTTCCTCTCTCCTATTTGTCATGAATTTCACAACTAATTCCCTGCAGCACATAAGAAATGCTTCACACCTGACATTTTCACTGTTTTTCTAACACTTGTATCTAAACTTGTTCTATACTTCATTTGCCAAAGCCATGCAAGTCCAAACCAGTTTGTCCTTTTAATCTCTTTAATTCAATCTACTAGAGCACATCAAACAGCAAATTTCTAAATTAGAAAGCATCAGATTAAAAAGGTTTGCCTGAATTTGTTTATATATACATAAGAGTGAAAGCATTATGAATAGTGTGCATTAAAACTTTGTTCATGAATAACAAAGCATGCAAGAAAAATTAAATATATCACACCACATTAACTACATACTGTATTTGTACTCATATACAAAGCATCAATTAATTTGCTATAATTGAAAAAAGACAAAATATCTCAAGCACTATGGCATGTTAGGAAAAATCAAGCAACAATATCCAAATAAAACTTATAGTATTGCACAATCTTACAGTAAATACTTTTTGTGTGAGTTTCTTGACACATGCTTTGCCTTTAACTGATATTCCAGATTCATGCTCATGAATTTTGACAGTTTCACTGGAAAATGATTATGAAATTTAATGCATTAAAGGTTAGTTATTACTCTGTACTTCATGAGCATGGATTAAAAGGAGACAAAATTATACAAAAAAGTAGATAAAAGTAAAGGCCAACATATAACACAACATGATGTCAAGAGAAACAGTTCAATGCTAGCAAGATTACTCAACTCTCTTAGCATAAAATGCAACTACATACAAAGCAACAAAGTATAATATTCACTACATTATAGAAATAAGAAATAATGATGACCTGAGTCACAAACACAACCTACCATTATAATGTATCTTATTCATTTGCATTTAGTATTTAACAACTTAAGTATGTAAATATAAGAGCAATTCTTTGTAGCATGAAAACAAGTAGTATAGTAGAGCAATTCTTTGTAGCATGAAAACAAGTAGTATAGTAACATAGATCCAAATAAATATCAAAATATGCTTAAGTCTGAAAACTCATTGAATACAAATATGATATGTCTTACAATAAGGTAACAAGACACAATCAGGTTTGCATTAAAATGACTCAATTCTATACTTATAAACTGACTTCTTACAAATACATACATTTTGGCTGACCTGATCCGAACAAAAACTGCTTAATCAGAGTAGTTATTATGTCCTCCCTAAGTGCCAAGCCTTCAAAATCGAATGATGATAATCAAGCAGGTTAAACTCAGTAAATGACAATTATGCTCCAAACACAGTCAGCGAATCTCGAGTATGCGTTCAAGTGCAAACTAACAGTTACCACAGCTCTTGTGACTACCAGAGCAGTAGCTGGTGGCATAGAGTATCCTGCATGAAACCTCTGCTGTATTCAGATGAGGATATCTGTGATCTCTTAAAACAAGATTATTTTCCTGTGAATTATTTATCAAACTACCCTCATCTACTCTCCCTTTTTCATTGTTTACAGGGCACAAGGTAAAGACATCTGATCAAAAAGCATTGTAGCACTGCAAACCTACATAAAGATATCTATACTATATATTTTTCATACTCCTTCCACACCAGCATTTCCAAACTGATCATCATCAATGTCATCATTAACATTTTCTTTTTTCTCTTATGTGCTCACCTTTCCCATCATAGGAATGTAGCATAAGGAACTTATCATAGGAATGTAGCATAAGGAACTTATCCTTCTCATTTTTTCTTCAAAATAAACCATAAGTACTGACTCAAAAAGTGTAGAATGAACCGAAACCTCAGTAAAAGTACTTAGAGAAAACACAGACATTTAAGGCAGTCGAATTTCAGATCATTAATAAACAGACTTAACACATGTATATTCTATATCTATTCTATATCTTTCCTCCCCATCTACTGGTTAGGAAAAACAGCAATCACACAACCATGTCTTGCCATCAGAATGAAAACAGTGTACACAGTCATCATGAATAACTTGTTTGTGATGAAACTACCAGATAATTTTTGGGCTGAACAGCTGATAATTAAGACAGATTTTTCAAATATTTTGGAGTAAAAGAGGAACATGTAAGTCTTAGTGGTGACTTAGGCTGCACTGGTGATGGAGACTTTAAAATATATGAGATAAATTTGTAATTTACCGAGTAACTCTGAGTCCTGACTGGCCAATTCTGTTCATGAAAACTTGCCACTTGTTGTACTACCTTACTTGAATTCTCAATGGCTAAATACAAAATCTAATTATTTCATGGATGGAAAAACCACTCTACTTACGCAGTTTGTCTCCGACATAATGCTAATCCAATGCTTAAATGACACAATGGCAATCGCAATGGCATGTTTCCTTTGGGGTGTGGCAATAAAAAAAAATGAGTGTAAAATAAATACAATGAGAAAATTTAATGGTTGAAGCAAGTTTTCTGATCACCAACCAAATTTTCAGTAATTGCAATATTAAGTTAAAATGGCATTAATTGTAACAAAGCTAGGACATATTTCTAAAAGTAGGAGAATCTTCGAGTCAAAGAACACTGACATTAATATTTCAATAGAATGAGTCAATCTCTTTTATACAAATTATTGCTCTGCTGTGTTCACTGGCAGGTATGTCCACACTATAATCTCACACAAAAACACAGAAACTAAAGTCTGAATAATTCATCAATTCTGAAAAATTACTTATCTATAAATCAATTACCTTAAGTAATATTGCACACACTATGAGGCTTCAGTGAATAAATCAATAAGTACAATAAGAAAAACCCTACTTAAGCTTTAGACAATTAAGGTATTTATGAATACAACTATATTAGTACAGAATTGCAAATTCATTTTAAATCTAAACTTCAGATTCCAAGAAGCACACATCTGGACACTACAGCTCTTCCCTTATTTCAAGAACAAATATGACACCTCTCATTTTGTGTATAATGTTCTTTAAGTTGGCAATAACTTATAATTCATTAACATAGCTTACCTCAAATTCACTTACAATCTTATTACCTTTTTTCTTACAAATAAGAACTACATCATAACTACCTTAGTGTTTACTGGTTTTACAATGTATATGTTCTTCTCTAATCACATCTAGCAAATCCTGACTATCATCCTGACTAATTTCAATTAATTTCAATAAAATTTCAGTTTTGATATATTCAACTCGTTGTACAGTGCTTCGTATTGATCCATTCATGAAATCTTAAAAACTACTCACTAACTCGTTGTATACTGCATTTTTATGATCTGCTCATTAAGCTGAACTACTAACTAACATTACAGATTTTAAACTACAATATGGCACAGTTAAAATCTTCAGATGCACTTCTTTCCTCCTACCAGTTGTTGCTGCCATAATCTATCCAACACTAAACAATACAGTGTTAGAATGTCTGAAAGATAATCACCAAAACATTACTCTTACCAAGCCTCCTATCAATATGTTTAAAAGATTCTCACATAATTTTCAATCTATACTAAGATCATTTTTTACGCTGACTGGCACTAACAAAGTGTGTGATAAGGTACTTTCAATTAAAATCATGATATGGCATGTTTCCACTTTCATATGAGCATCATGCATCAAAGGAGGAATAACATATAATTTCTATCTACACAGCATCAGAATCTTAAGACTGCTGATGGATCTAAAACAGCAAAATAATGTAACAGCAATCTACCTTTTCTCAAACATTAGTTTTCATTGGAACAAAATGCCTGCACTGTCAGCTGAATCAAAATCATCATTACTATCAATTACAGTACTTTAGGTAATATTTTCCCAGTAAACGATACTGCAATGTGATGAAACAATTTCTTCAATACTGATGCAGGAATTCTTTTCAATATTCAAAGCACAGTGGTAAAATGAAAAAAGAATTATACATATCATAGCCCCTAAAAAGCGAGTGTTCTATGACTGCAGTACTGCATGTACACTTCAAATTCAAAATGTCCAACACTAAAATGAACAGGTCTAGATGCCAATGATGATACATGATGAAGATGATAACATTAACTATGACTATGATCTCAGAAATTTTTTTTCCCTAAGTCATGACAATGGTAAAGTAGGTGCATAAAATATAGAATTTTTGTTAACACTTACATTAAATTCCATACAAAGTGACATATGGCAGAACCTACATCATCCAGTTTCAAGATGAAAATCAAGCCTATTTTCAACTATTCAAGAAAATTTTGCAGGAACAATGATATGGCCTAAATGCATTGCTCTCTTGACTGCACTAGTCATTATCATTGCTTATGTTCTTACTGAATTAACTTTCAAGTTTTCACGTTAAGACTTCATCAACTGGTGATCCATTACATGCAATTAAGGAAATGCAGTCCAAGGAAAATCCCTTCCTCCAGTCATGATATGTTAGTATCCACCTATCTAAAATCTATTAACATTCAACTGTATTAAGAAGCAGCCCAGTAGAACCTCTTTCACACAAAAGACTTCTCTACCAAGATAAAATTTGTCACAAGCACTCTCTTTTCACCTTAAATTTGAACCTCTATATAATTTCAGTCATATGTATAGAAAGAGATAAATATTCAAATCTTTCTCTGTAAAGTTAAGGTGTTCTTTCTATATGCTCACATTACCTACTCCAGTTGTATCACTTGGTCAACAATTCCCTTCCCAATAATCTATCTCTGGGATTTTAACAAGAACTTTTATGTTGTACCATTGAAATGTAGACTACAGATCCTTAACAACTGAACCAAACTGTCTTTGTAATAAAAGACATTCGTGTTCAGTCCTTTCGATTCAGTTTTAAAACAGCAGGTTGAATAACACCTATAAAGATATCTAATAAAATATAGAAATCTTTAAAAAACAGGCCAAAAATCAAAGTACTGTATTGTAATATTTTAGAATATTTCTTGGGCCAAAATTCTTCCATTTTCTTATCATAAAATAACATGATTATTGGATTTAGGAATTCAAACAGTAACCCAGCTCTGAAAATATGATACACATAATTGATAGCTGCAAGTACTTGGAAAATGAACGCAGGTCTTTACCTGTCCTAACAACTCCAAGGGTTAACAAGATCATTTGTTTGAAGTGCTGCTTTTCCATCCTTTACCTTTATTCAGCATGATGAATAGCACCTTGGAAATTTTAAACAATATCAAAATTTTCATTGAAGTTTACCTAAAACCAATGTTCAGGGTATCATTTGGGCCAAAACTCTTGTTTCAAAATTACAAGTAAAATGAATACTCACTAAGTTTATACTTTTTTAACTCCTCCGAGAAACTGGTACTCATGATTTCCAAATTGCAACTACTTAGGAAATTAATTTACATATGAATTAATTGTCTTAATTACTCCAAAGCTGATATATTACTTTTAAAATCTAAATCCTTATTCAGCACCAATAATGCAATTTTGAGAATTATCTATATTTCCAAAAAAATAATTAGTTCAAGACATCACTTGCCAAAGGCCATCTTTTTCTGAACTGTAAAATTACAAGATTATGGGGTTTGTCATATCTATGCTCAACATAATCTAAAAAATAATAACAACAATCAAAAGGTAATGACTAATGCAGAAATTTATTAACAAGTGTAATGTCATAATTAGTTGATACGTTGATGACATGATTAATTACCCAATTATAATTCAACACCCAAGATCCTTATTCAGCATGATGATTAGCACCCATGATAACATCTTATCCAAAACTTAAATTTTGAAAAAATTTGCCAAAAAAGCAAGTCTAAAAGTTTATAGTATCTTTTAGGCCTTTTTCAATTTTCATGTAGTATTTAATCATGAAGCTTATCTTGTTTTTCGTAGCCAAAAAAAAAAAAAAAAAAGATACCCACAACTGATTGTAACTAAATAGCAAATTAATCAACACATATTTTTTTCCATAATTTCTTACTCTTTCCTACCTTAGTGAGGTAGTAGCAGGAACAGATGAATGACAGCTTCATTTCTCTATATCCATTCTCTAGAAGTGATGTACAATGCACTAAAACCATAGCCCAAGTATTTCTTGTCCTAACTACTCAGAGGGTTAAGATCATCAATTTCTCATTCAGTCCATGACTCGAGTCCAACTGTTACTGAAGCCAATGCAACAAAATATAAACAGACAGCTCTAATGACAATCTGGGAGGAAAAATCTATAAATCCCATGTTGTGGACACTAAGTTGAGAAATATGAATTCTCTATGAATAATGGTGTATCATCTCTGAGGGGACAAGCTGAATCAGGAGGAAAGTCTGTGGAGCTAACTCAGCTTTGTGTACCTTCATCTAAGCAAGTAAGTGCTAGTTTCGCTTGGCATCTCAACTTCTGACTCAGATATTTAGCTTTCTGATAGAAGAGTTCCTGGCAGCCAAAGGTATATGAAAGGGGCAGTCACTTTGTTTGGCAGTTCAACTTCTACTTAATGGCAGTCCAGTTGTAATTTACCAAGACAGCAGTAAAGGCAAATATTTCAACACTAAAATCTGTCACATGCCTCAAGATTATGGAAGCACTTTTACGAAGAAATTCGTACTTGTATCAGAAAGGAAGATGTGGTATGTGACTCATTTAAAAGAATATACAACAAATAAAATTTTCCTCTTCTAACAAAAAAAGTCAAACTACATTGTAAAACCACATATTGGATGCTGTGCCTGAATTAGACATAAGGCCTTGGATTTCAAGGTAATTAAACCAAGTCCTATTACTTGGCTCTTCACTATGAGCTGGACAGCCAAGGAAACAGAAATCACAGTCATGTCTAAGCACTAGAAACAAAGAATTGCCACTACCTTTACCTTTAGTAGTAATATACTTTGTTGGGAAGCTTACAATAATGGAAATCTTTAGAAAAAAAACATATATATTTGCACTAATTACCTGATATTCCTCCTCCTAACAAGCAAAATTAGAACAACAGTATCATATGCCTGTACATACAAGCAACCACAACTTCTTGAGAAAAATTGAAAGATAAAAGCAGAGTTGGAAACTACAAATCAATGCAGTGACAATAATAATGAGGTCATTCTGTAACTTTCAATATCTACTACATCATTTATCATTGTCTTGTTGTATACATGTAAATGACCATTTACTGTTCTGTACTAAACATCATTACAATAGTTACGATAATTTACAAACAGGTGGCTAAATGAAAGGATTTCACTTTTCCGTCATTGACAGAAGTAACTGTTAGAGAAACTGGGTATGAATTAAGTGATATAAAAAAATCTGAACAATAATAAAAGAATAAAGTTTGGGTTAGAGACAGGATTAGCATAATAGGTACCTCAAGGTTTCAAGATATTACGACCTTTAACAAATACTTTTAGGTTAAGCAGGTGGTTAAACACTACAGAAGTAGCCTATGATTTATGTGGGGATAACCTATGCAAATACCTACAAGTTTACAGATGAGTTGATTATGAATAAATGTTCTGGATCTACTGATGCATTGATGCATCTGGATCCAGTGATGATGTGACCTGATATAATAACTCCAGATCTAAGGACTTGATAACCTTAACAACTCTGCAGAATCTGCTGAATACTATCATTACCACTAACACTCCCACAGGAACAGATTTGCATTAAGCTATACAGGAATCATAATTCAAAGGATCCTGTATAACCCAGTAAAGTCACTGCAATAATTATGATTACCTTCACAACTTGTATGTGTATATATATATATTATTATTATTATTATTATTATACTTGATCGCTGTTTCCCGCGTAAGTGAGGTAACGCCAGGAAACAGACGAAGAAAGACCCATTCCCCCACATACACACATATATACATATCTGCACAGTACATATATATACATACATACAAACACACACGCATATACACATATACACATGTACATATTCACACTTGCTTGCCCCCATCCACTCCTGACGCCACCCCGCCCCACGGGAAATAGCATTGCCACCCCCCACACCGGCGAGGCAGCACCAGGAGACAGACAAAACAGCCACATTCGCTCACACTCACTCTCTAGCTGTCATGTGTATTGCACTGAAACCACAGCTCCCTTTCCACATCCAGGCCCCACAGACCTTTCCGTGGTT
>JAYMFT010408034.1:0-18444 GCA_038088735.1 Panulirus argus | reverse complement strand
TGCGTGTTTATCCCTCAGATTATTTGAACATTTCCTGAAGGTGACTCTCATCAGCGTCATCCAGCCAAACTGACTAACCTAACCCACTCGGGCCATGGTCAGTGTCAGGTCAGGCTTGGTTCCATCTCCCTTTAGCGCAGCGACCCATGGCCAGCAGAGCGCAGAACCGGCGCTACCAGAAGGGACGGCGGTATGATGGCCTAGATTCTGGAGGACCATAACACATCTCTCCTTCCTCTTCTTCCAGTTCATTTGGTAATCATCAATGGACTGACCTGACCCTTACAGGTCATATCAGAGCAAAGGCCATCATACCCGATGTGGATCGTCGTGCTCAAGTGTCGTACCGTCTTGCTCAAGGATCGTTCCGTCATGCCCAAGAGTCGTACCGCCAAAATCTAGTGGGCCAGGCTACCCAAACTGCTAATGGCCTCTCCATGAGCCTCCTTTTCTCTCGAACTGCATCTGAAAGTTCAGTCAATCGCCTGCACATGAGGCGTCCAGTGTGCCGGGCCTTGTTAGCTGCAGCAACTGCCCAAAGTATCAAGTTGGGTTCCCGAGTCCATGGCTCCCAGATTAATCGTAAAATGAAAACAGTGGACGTTAAATCTAACTGATGGGACTTGGGAAGAGAAAGTAGGCCATGGATTTCTCATTTAGTCCAAAACAGAAATTAATTGTTATCATTTATGCTAATAACATCAAGATTATCAACTAATTTTGCTAATGTGGGTATAATTAGGAACGTAATTATACACTGCGAGAGGAGAATGGGAAGACATTCATAATAATATTCAGTTCCGAGACTCGTCTGGTGCTGTACTGAGGGCGTCACGCTGCCCCGAGTTTGGTCCAGTTCTTCGAAGCTTACGTGTGCCCACCACAGAACAAAATCTCCTGCGAATTAAGATTTACCTGGTCCAACATCGCCCACAGCTGTCACAGGTGTACTGAAAGACATTTCTAATGTGCGAGGGACAGAAAGCACTATGGCTGCCAAGTCTGGACCCTCGAGTAGAACTTTGGTAAAATATGACGACAGATTTCCAGAAAACTCGTCAATCCATTACACTGATGCTGTAATGTAATAGAAAATGAAATAAACAATTTATAACAACTCTCAATCATCCGACACTTGCAATTTACAAAAGCTTTATACAAACAAGAAGAAGAAGCCACCAAGACAATACAGCATCACAACCCCTGATGAGACTGTCTACGACAAGACAACAGCCATATTTCACTCGGTTTCTTTTCTTGGAATTTATTCTCTCAATGTTCAATTACCGGAAATCAAGTCACTTTCATGCCCGAAATAGAATATTAGAGCAAACCTGCAATTTCATTAAGAATATATTTGGTATCAATATTTCAAGTACATACCGCAAAGCCATTAAAAAAAAAAGGTTTCCGTTCATGTTGTAGAAACATCAGGTGTACGTACTCTTCCAAGCCACAACAATGGCTGACAATGATTGAATCAAACACTGGCCACAAAGGAGCCAGACTTACCGCCAATAATAATTTGTTCTCATTTTGCTGGACCTGTTGAGCAACGTGATGGGATCTCTCTCTCTCCCTCCAATATCTGAGGCTTGGAAACCACTCAGCCTCCTTCTGTCTGTATGTCGGCTTGTTGCTGTGTCTGTTTATACCCTTTGTCTTTGTCTCTCTCTTTCCCTCTTGTTCTCTTTGTCTTCCTTCCCTCTTTTCATCAGTGTTTCCCTCCCTCTTGCTAACTCTGTCTTCATTCCTCTTGATACTTTTGTCTCCTTCCCTCTTGTCATCTGTGTCGCCCTCCCTCTTGTTACCTTTGTCTCCCTCTCTCTTGTCATCTGCTACCTTTGTCTCCCTCCCTCTTGTTTCCTTTGTATCCTTCCCTCATGTCATCTGTGTCTCTCTCCATCTTGTCATCTATGTCTCCCTCTCTCTTCTGATCTCTAAATCACTGATGGTCACTGCTAATCAAAGGCTCCTGAGGAGAGACACCATAATCACCACAAAACTGTCGCAACAAGCCAGTTTTCTTAAGTTTTATAAATCAGGTTTATGATAATTAGCATCATCATGCACTCAGTAAATGATTTTCTGTAAACGTAACTAGGTGACGAACGGGGAGAGAGAATACTGTGCGTGGCTTATTGTGTCTGCTATCTGGGGTTCGACTGTACGAGAACCTTCGAGGTTTTTAATTAATACACTTCGCAACTGGAGAACGATCCTGACTGGTGGGGTAAATAAAGAATATGAAACTGCATGCATAATCTTCATTCTATGAATCATTATTCATCTCGGTTACAGATTTTCGTCGCATCAGGCATACAGCCACACCATGCATTCATTTCACGTGGATTGTTTCATGCCTTCCTATAAAGAAGTTCAAGTTCATCTGACATGCAAGACATGCGCCTCAACCTTCACAGGCCACACTCACCTCCACTGCACACCATCCACAATCACTGCCCCAGGATCACGTGAAATCCCTCTAGCCCTTAACATTTCTTGCTCACGGCCAATCTATCTTTCTCGGTCTACCCTACCCTCACCTACCTTCAGCTGAGGTGCCATATATCTGCTTTACCACCCTCCCTAGAGTGTAACGTTTTACTGGCCTCGTTCACATAAAAGGGTTTTCAACCCACGTGAATCTTTAAAGATTTCCACACCTCATATCCTTTATATATCGTCGTTCTTCAACTTAACCTAGTTTCATATGTAGTACTTAACGACAGAGATAGTTCTTCTTCACTGCTTTCACCCTTCCACAATTGGCACCGCGGACATCAATAATGCTCATCAATTCAGAATCCTTCCTGATCATCCATTACCCCGTACACCAAATTCTGTTTTCAGATTACTCCTGCTCAAGCAGACATAACACTGGGACTACCCATATGATATCATTCATATATGGTAGAATGTCGCTCTCATTGTATTTATTCCCAACAACCTCTTCGTACACACACACACACACACACACACACACACACAGACACACAGACACAGACACAGACACACACACACACACACATGGTTGATTTAGATAGTATACATAAAGTTAAGAAGTTGTAAGAGAGAAAATGTTCAAGAAATGGGGCCCCACGAGTGCAAAACTCCCTCCCCGTACAGTGAATATCGGTAATCACACAATACCGTCATGACCAACTATTCTGCGCGACGTCTCTACTGGCTCAGCTCAGTGAGTGAGGCAGCTTCCCTACTACTGCACCAGGGTTCATCTGAACCTCACTGCTACCACTCAACCACTCGTCTCACGTACTGTTCCTCCACAACACATCCAACAACCGTAACGACATCGCTACAACTATGTCGCACCATTTATGTCTGTGTACAGCTTATGCCGCAATGTTTCCCCTCAGAAATACTCTCATGTTGTAATACAGACAAATGAAAATTTAACAACTACAACACAGGGCGCTTAAGCTTCCCCAAAGCTTTTCTTCCTTCTTTCTTATTCAATCTATTCTTCTATATGTAGCATCTTCTCTCAGTCTCCTGATGCTACTGACAAGTACTTGAGAAAAAGAAGCTTTTTCTGAAACCTCTTTAGAGGCAAGAGCCTTTTCTCCACATCCGCCCGCTGTCTTCCCTTCACCTTCGACCCTTCATATCCCGTCCAGAGGCGTGGCCATCCTCCACGTATGATACTTCATTTTCCTACCCTACACCGCGCCAGCTGTGGGATGAAGACCTATTTTCAAAGTAATCCTTCCAACCGCTGTTACTCTCACTGCCGCCCGCAATCGCTACTTAGTCATAATGATAACTTTTTCAGGGCGCCAAGCACGCCAAACATTACCACAACACTGCAATGTGACAACCATTTTGCAACTATCTTAACCAGCTTCTTGTCGTCCACGGCTTTTGGCTTTTCCATTCTCTCTCATGGTATCCCCTTCTTCCTTCCTTCCTTGTGCCTTCTTTTCCATACTTACTCCCTCTCCCAGGCTCCTAATACCCGCGAATCAATCACCACAATCTCAAGCTATCATTTAATTAAAATTACATTACACTCGTTAGTTTTAGTCAATTACCAGTGGCCATCCTTGTCTAACATACAGACTTATTCCAGAAACCTTCCCGTACTTACCTGCCTCCTCCCTAAGTGCCTTTTCATTACCTCATAAACATTCTTTCAAATTTGGTAAATTACTCATGTTTCTTTCTTATTCATGTCCAGAATTTATCTAATTTTCAATCCTCATTCTTTTCAGATTCAATTCATTTATATATATTTTTCTTCCGAAGCTACCTTCTTTTTTATCTTTGCAAACTCGCTTTTTTCTTGAACTTTCTCCCATATTTATTCCCGCTCGCTGCTCCTCTCATTCTACATCTCAGCCTATCCTTGACACGCTTCTGAAACTGTCTCGCATCGTTCCTTGGACGCTTCCAGACAACTTCATCTAGCGCAGTTTTGTTGACATCATCCAACTTCTCACCTAACTTCCCTTCAAAGTTCCTCCTCAACATTTATTCCACAGCTTCTACATCTTCGTCCTCCTCCTTTTCTCTTGTATACACCAAAAGTCTGACCATCCGAAGTATATTGCTAGCAAACTTATCACTGACCTATGCAGGTAGCGGGATGTAGACAATCCCAGCCACGGGAAGTATTACCCTCCTGACTTAAGGGTGATGAAGTAATGCCCGGAGCCATCTTACATCCCCCGTTGGAGGACTACTGGACTAATATTGTACCTCATTAATAAAATATCATCGGGGTAGATTTGAAATCTTCTCCTGATATCCTCCATTCATCTACCTTTTTTTACCTCGTCTCTGGTCTTTACACATATTTTCACCCCAGCTTCTCATTTACCCTCCTTTTTTCTTTCATACAAAGCCTGGATGGGAACTTCCATTTGCGACCGGAGCGTGTGCCATAAAACAAAGGAAATACAATCTGACCAGCCAACACCCGTCGGTTCCTGACAGACCTTACAGAGTAAACACTGTAATAATCTTTCTTAATCAAACCAGGTGAAACTTATTCTTGAATCTTCAGTGTTCTGTAAGACCAACCCTCACTCCTACAGCTACAGACAACCCAAGTGTCCTTCCCAGGAGTATTTTTTCCCTTGAATACCATTCCAACTGAGCGAGTCACTCCTGCACTCCGTCTCCCGCCTAACCATCCACATCACACATTACCATCGGGTCCACCCGTGGGTCTACCATTACTTTAATCAGCCACTACAGATTCTCGCCAGGATACGTCCGTAGATTTCCTCCTCTCTTCCGCTAGAATGGCCACACCCGAGTAATTCACCAATATTGAGTCCCTCGAGCCAAACACACGAAGACCACTAGGGGGTGAATCTCGTATCCAGATATCAGCTAGATTTCCACACCGTCATTTTTCTCCTCAATTCCCACACCATCTGGCATAATCGTTAATCTTCCGCCTGACCGAACTTCACACTTAACAATCTATCTTAAACATTAAGCATCCTTCACCTCAGCCTCATTATCTCCCTTTGTTCGTAAACTGATCTTAAGAACATATTTCCAATCTACATGTTTTACATTCTTCATCTCCACCTCCTCATCATACAAATTCTCGGTGCTTCTGGGATCACCACCACACAATCTGATGAGTGAGGCCAACACGCGCATTCACATGGAATATACAATAAAAGCTCTAGCGTCCTCATCTCCAACCCAGAAGCCTCTCACAATGGAACGAGAGCATGGCAGACCTGCTCCTTGAGGCTCAGTCTTCAAAATACATATGATTATGTTGACTGGATTCATGACATGTAAGCGGTAGAGAGTACAGTACTCCTGCTTGACTGGGTCTCCTCACCGTCTTACTTCCGCTCTCATTTCCATACCATCATACTTCCACCTACATTTCCTTAACGTCATACTTCTGCCCATACTTCCATGCCGTCATACTTCCGTTCAAACGTCACTGCAATGAAACCATGCGTAAAATCCATCACAAAATTATACAAAACATGACTTAAATCGCCGCTCTAGTACAATACATATATGGTACGTACTCTTCACCCAATGGTACTAAGAGCATAAAGACAAATATCGTGAAATGACATGTTACAGGCATATGTAACGCAAGCAATCTGGATGTGAACAGGACTTTATCGTTATCAAGTGCAACAAGACTATAGAACATTATAACAGCAGCATCATACTACAGGTGTTATTACAAGCATATCACATTCAGAGTATATTCCTTCAAGGAATAACCAATGAGAAAGGCGTTTAAAGTTCTAGGAACAGGATAATGCACCGTTAAACAAAGTCATGTATATATCACTACTTAATATTAGTTTGGGGAGAAAATAAAGTTCTTGGAAGAATCGATGTGGCATACTTTGACAGTCTCGCCTTTACCCTCTAAAAAGTCATTCTAAGCAAAATGGTTTTAAGAAATTCAAGAACGTTTATAATTTCACCGAACGACTAATCAAGCTTTATATGTACTATTGCTGTACAAATAACCGAGAAGCCCATTGAGTTTACCTGTATACTCAAGCGGTACACAAAACAAGGACTTCGCATTTTTGCAACGACCCTCAAGAACTTCACTTGTGTACTCTAAAAAAAAAAGGAAAAAGGACGAGTTCTCGTCCAACCGATGATCCTTAAAATGATGATTTAAGAAACACGAAGAAGTCGTGCTGGAAGTCAATTTCCCTTTACTTCTATTCACCGGTAAGAGCGCTAACTTCTGTATCATCATAACACCCCGGGTTGTCTGGTGCACTGAGAGGGACCTGCTAATTTTATCAAAGGCTTCTCAAGGGTACAGTAGATAGATGGATGAAGAGCCAACCCCCGCCCCCGCGCTGCTTCTTGTTGCTTATGCTGGAGAAAGAACTCCTTTGCAGAGGCTGGAAGGAAGGCACCGAGGTAAAAGGAGAGTGTGCCGACAAAGAGAATTTTAATAAAAGGGAAAGAACTGCGACTTACACCGGGCTGCTTGTGTTGCTGCTGCTCTGGGTAGTGGTTCAAGGAGGCGCTATTCACGTGCAGAGGAATGTGCAAACATGTAGGTCGAGCGCGCGAACACAGACGCGATTCAGACACAAACACAGACAAGCAGACATACACATACGTACATAAACGCGACAAACACTTACCAACACACACGACACAAAACACAAGACAAACACACACATAAACCAAACATACAAACGCGCGAATTAAAACACGTGCAAATACAAGAGTAAACATATGTATATACAAACATTCATAAATACACATCACTATAGTTCCATCATCATCGCTTCTCTCCAACACTCAAAATGCCCGGCCGGGTGGAAGCCTTCATACGTTTTCCAATTACCAAAGTCAATAAGCCCACAAGTCTGTCGGTGAGTTAGGACCCATTGCCATCACGCCGATTCCCCGCTTTCTTTGTGAGAGTTTTGTGTTTGACTTGGTTCAAGCACAGATGTGACGTGTTCCAAAGACCCTTAACAGTTTCTTTGTATGAGGGTCTCCTCTAACACCCTTTGCTTCGTCAGCTCGTTAGACTTTATCAATCGTAATATTAAAAGACACAAGACCCCTAAGACCTCTCACCTTCGATACCCTCAGCAAAGCTCTCGAACTACTCGGTCATAACGTATCAACAACGGAGCCATCAATCTTGAGCTGCAGAGAAATCTCATCCCATGACTTGCAGACCTCCACAGTGGGCGACATCAGGCTGCATGCTTCCGAAGAGTCACTTCAACCTTCCAGTCTCGCACTTGCAGGGTACCACAGGCCACGAGATTAGGACTCGTGTTACTTCATCCCTATAGAGGATGCCCTGAAGGATACATTTGTTCAATGAAAGTACATGGTGACTCTACTACCGGCATGGGCGTTAACAACAGCTGTCCAGACCCTATCACCCTACAGAACACACCCTCAGCAGCCTCCAGAACTGATCACCAGCAACCACGTCACCATCAACCAAACCAAGATCTCAAGTCATGCACGTCAGCCTTGCTCTCAGACTGTTCCACCCTCTGTCTCACTAGGCTCCAGTCCCGTCCAAGTTATTCAGTCCACCAGGCCTCTTGAAGTCACTTTGGACGACTGAGTAAGCTGGAGGACACAAACCGGTAGAAAAATCAAATCCTCAGCCATCGTCTCTATGTTCTTCGTTGACTCAAAACGCCTTGACCTCCTACACCTGAACTCAAGAACATATACATAACTTTTAATCTTCGCAAACTCACAAATGTGCAGAAAAGGGCGGGCAAGGTCATCCTCGGTCTCTTTTGCACCACCAGTCAGCAAACTGTCAACAAACTGATCCTCCCGACACTCCTAAACCATTACCTGGACCTCATCCGAGAGACTGCGAATAAGCTACTGCGCTATACTTGTCACTTTCACCTCCAACCTCTTAGAATCCTTCGTCCTCATGTCTCAGTTCAGCACCACTACCGCATCGGATCCATGCAAGCTCGTACAGACCACTACAAGAACAGCCCCGTCCTACAGTGAGAACATTAACGATCAGTGGAACATGATATTAACCTTCAACTTAGTGTATACGTACTACCTAGTGTATATGTACTACCTAGTGTATATGTACTACCTGGTGTATGTGCACAACCTACTGTATGTGAACAATCTAGTGTAAGTGTGCAGACTGTTTAACGCCTTCGCCTTTTATGATCCCAGTGTTTATGTTGTACGTCTTTTCTTCGTACATTTTCAGCCTGTTGCTGCAGTTTTCAATAAATCGTTTATATCAATAACGACTACCTGTTGTCAGAACACATGAATATTCAGTGACGTTTTAAACCACGTGTGTGTGATTACTACTTGTGATTACTATTAGTGTGTTACGGGGAAAGAGTTTTACACTCGCGTTACCCCGTCTCTGAACCTTGTATATATGTACTGTGTTTTTACTCTTATGTATACGTATATGCACACGCCTACGCACCCTAGCATATGCCAGGTACACATTCTATCAAGCAGCCCGGAAGAGAGGGTGAAAGGTTGCTCGGACTGTGGACCCGCCGCTACAATCAGGGTTCGAACCTATGCGGGTTTGATCTTCGGTGGCCCCTGCATGCGTGAAGGTCAGGAACGCTAACCGCTACACCACAGGTGTCCTTATCCATGCACTCGGGGAGGAGGTTAGATAGTGGTCTGTGTTTGTGTGTGATCATTCTTTGTAATCACTTTTACGTGTAATGGGGAGACAATTTTACGCTCGTGTTGCCGCGTCTCTTAATTTCTTATCCATGTACCATGTCTTTACTCCTGTGTGCACAAACACACACACACACACACACACACACACACACACACACACACGCTGCTCATACGGCAGTCTGGCAATAAACTGCTGACACCAGCCCGTCACACAGAATAAAACATAACATTGATTCTGCAAACATCCCTTCATATCTGACACCTTGGCTATCTAAATGTACCTCACCCATGTGCTTATCCAAAGCGTGGAAATATCCAGGTCACATTAATGTTAAGCTCTTGTATGATTAGTTAAATAATAAGTACCATGGCCTTCCAGTTCTGTAATAACTGTATTACCTCAACTGTGTATTTTCAGCCAAATGACTGCCTGGATTCACTAAAGCGTTAGTTATTTATTTATCTAGTTGCACACACACACACACACACACACACACACACACACACACACACACCAGCCTTAGTCAGTTACCTATTTATCGACTGGCCCTGAAGAGAGAATGAACACTTGGGTTGGGTGTGGGCCGACTGAAGCGACCGATGTGTGTGTGTGTGTATGTGTGTGTGTGTGTAATTATGAGCGCCTATTTGTACTGTGCAGGGTAGGAATTTTACTTCCATGTTTGTGTAATAAATAAATATATACTTAAATAAACAAACAACGATTACTTGGATTTAGACAGCCATCGTCTGGGTATTACAGAACAGGGAGAGGGCATGATATGTGTGTGAGAGTTTGTACTTAACAAGGAGGGAGTTTTACATTCGAGGGGAACCTATTCCTTACACACTTTGTCATAAAACGTCTTACATTTATGTATGTTGTTCTGCATCAACCATGTCCTCGGTCATTATATTCCACATATCCACCACACGTACAGTAAAACTACCTTCTCACATCCTTTGTAATAAATGCCTAGCATAATTCTATGTTATGTCCGGTGGCTGCTCGCTCAGTCCCTTCGTCTCTCGAGGAAGCAGTCACTTTCTAAGACATCGACGTTTCACAAGAAAAAAGTTGAGATCAGATCAACCCTCACTCTCCTCTCTTCCCATGTGTGTGTGTGTGTGTGTGTGTTCTCATACGCATGTAGCCTGAGTAACTGTTCATCCTGTGGTGGGGAAGTTGACCTTTACAATGCACAGCAACACGCCACTGTGTTGGTCAGTCTTGCAGACCTCTGAGACTGACTCCCATTACGAGTGATACTATAACATACATCAGAAATATTACGACCTTTATTCATATAACTTTGAAATTCTTTGCTTACGTAAGATATCATTACAACCTTCGTAAGTACGACAGAGAAGAACAATTCTTATATATGTCTGCCATTCGGATGGATCACAGATCATAAGTTTTTTAAAGACATATCTACGATTATGAATCTTAATACCCCACAGTGCTTCATAGTGGTTTACACTCCGTGCTGAAACATGTAAGCAATGCCACTTTCACTAAAAATTCTGTAAATCTTGAAAATTA
This sequence comes from Panulirus argus, assembly GCA_038088735.1. NCBI lineage: Eukaryota > Metazoa > Arthropoda > Malacostraca > Decapoda > Palinuridae > Panulirus > Panulirus argus. The sequence continues at coordinate 7,742 of JAYMFT010408034.1, read as the reverse complement.
CAAAATAATTTCAGAAAAACATTTAAACTTGATAATCTTACAAGATACGTTTGATTTTCAGTTTATATTGAACTATTCGCCCATCATAATTACCATATTTTTCACCAGTTTACGTTTCTATGTAGTTTCCGATCTATATGTAACGTTTTAGAAAGTCTAATTATGTTACATATTTACAACTCACACACACACACACACACACACACACACATTAATATATATATATATATATATATATATATATATGCATGTGACGATGTTTGTGTGTGCATGTAGATATATGAGTATTTGCGTATTTACCAAACATTTACACTGGAAATCATAATTCACACAGCTACATTTCCTGATTTCATGAAATTAACAAAAGCATCAAATTATGTAAATGCATCGGGAGTGAAAATATATTTGAAAATATTTTTCATATTTCAAACGTCGCAATGTTGTCAGCATAAGCGTTACAGTTGCACTTTTCTTTATTCATCCCATTATTGTAATAATTACCTGGCCCTTAAAAGGCAGTTGAAAGGCAAGGCCGTCTTGCCCAAGGGGCCGCAGAAATTTGTTCAAGGGCCGACCCTTCGTTCTCAAGGGTCATATCGTCGTGCTCAAGGGTTGTACCGTTGTACTCAAAAGGGTTGTATCGTCGCTCTTAAAGGTCGCAACGTTGTACCCTAGGGTTGTACCGTCGTACTTTATAGCCGTATTGTCGTGCTTAAGTGTTATACCGTCGTGCTCAAGCGTCGTACCGTCGTGCTCAAGCGTCGTACCGTCGTGCTCAAGCGTCGTACCGTCGTGCTCAAGGGTTGTACCTTCGAAATCAAGGGTTATACCGGCGTGTTCTAGGGTCGCACCGTCGTACTCAGAGGTCAAACCGTCTTGCTCAAGGATCGTACCGTCTTGCTCAAGGGTTGTACCGTCGTGTCCCAGGGGTTTAAGGACGTTTGTACAGTAAAATTACTTCTAGCACCTCTCAGGCTACACGAAAGGCCTACCCCTCAAATACCATCAGGTCCCAGGCCCCACAACCAGACCTGGAGCTCAGAAAGTCCAAAGCTTTAGCAATGATATACTTACATGTTTATCTGGGGCCCTCCCACTACCAACAACGCGACGCCGGCGGACGGGTCTCGGGCTGGGGAAGGCGGTAGTATCCTACACCGGCAACAGGATCCGATACTTAATGTCATATGAAACTAGCGGTTCATCCTGTTTGCTAGAGCCTGCCACCCTCCCTCCTTGGCTCGCCCGACACACCCAGTGACGGGGACCGGCACATGTTAGTCTGGCTGTGGCTAGGGAGAGAGCGGGAGGCCCCTGCTCACGAGGGTCATCCTTCATGCCACGGGCAACGCTACCACAACGAAGGACACCGCGGCTCACAGAGCGTACGCGGGGGAAATGTGGTAGCGCGAAGTCTGCATAAAAAGCGGCGCCACTGATTCGAGAACCTTGGCTGCCTTGATGAGTCTTGAGACGGGAGTGGTAGGGGGCGGGAGCACTGCCGGGGTGAGTGAGTGGGTGACACTAAGGGTTGCAGCAGGAAGGGGAGAAGGGGGCAGGAAGGGGGAAGGGGGCAGATGGGAGTGGTGAGTGGAGGGAGAGGGAGTGTCAGGAAGGTCGGAGGAGGGAACAAATCATGGAGTAGGGGAACAGGAGGTGTCAGTAGGTACCAGGAGCAACGGCAGGAGGGAAGACAACAGTGAGAGGAGGAGGAGCAGCAGCAGGAAGACGAGATGCAGGAAAGGAGGAGCAGGAGGAAAGGAAGGGTAAGATAAGGAGGATAATGACCAAGATGCCTTATATGAACAGCAGGATTATCATCACTAATGGCCAAGTCCAGCGGCCGTGGCGGTTGGCGGGCAACATAGTGTATCACCGTCCTCACGGGTCCTCTGCTGGACCTGCAGATGGTAAAGACGAACTGGCTCTACAGACGGTAGACACCAGCTGGCTGTGCAAGCGGCAGACACCTACTGGCTCTGCAGGCACCAGACACCAGCTGTCCCCCCCAACCTGACTCAGCGGATCTCTCTAACGAATACATAATCATCCTCAAAATATACATCTTCCTGCCAAAGTTTGTGTTGGAAGTTTTAACGTTAACTTTCCTCAGTGACAAGAGGAAGCGCCAGTCGAAGTACTAAAAAGTGAGCATCTCTCACTTAATGAGACACGTTGATATGTTTCCAGCCAAGAATCCAGCAGCTGTGTTATGAAAGTCTATACGATGGCTGGAGACAAGAGAAAACAACACAAGCGGAGATCATAGCTTTCCAGTAACATCCGGTCGCAACACACTGACTAATGTCTCGTTGCTTGTGTTGATGTCTAGAAAAACACCCAGAGTTAGCCATACACGTCAGCGCCAAGCGCCTTCCAGATCATTACACCCAACATCTTGCCGACACATTCCTTACCCACACGGAAGGCTTTCCCCGTGGCATGCCAAGCGGTCTCCGAGCCATGCCATGCAATTTCCGAGACGCGCCATGCACTTTCTAAGAGTTTCCAAGTTGTATCTTTTTTATTGAAATGTCGAAGACGATGGAATGATAAAAGGAAGAATAGAAGTAAAATTCTAAATATTCCCGGACGACGGGCTCGCCTGTCCTTGGCTCTCGCCTCAACATTTTACACACGCTGTATAGGTGTCGCCGGCCAGCACTCGCTGATTGCCGCCGGGCTATCCTCAAACGATCAAAACAAGAGGTGAGGGCGGGTCGTTAGGTCGTTAATGGAGGTAATAAGCATGTATCGTCAGCCCGGCTCGCCTGTCCTACCGCTCCCGACCACCGCCGACCCGAACGACCGCCGACCCGAATAAATTAAGGACAGCGACCTCGGGAAAGAGGCCGCCACCTTCTTGCAAAATTCACGAGAAAGAAAAAAAAAGTCTTGATACAAAGGCAAGCGGCATTGTGTATTCCCGTGTCACAATTCAGTGCAATTAATTCTCTGACGTTAACACGTTTGTATACACTGTAAGATTCTTCTTTTCCTGGACTCGCAGAACCATCATACCAACACCCTGTCCGAACTCGGACCATTACGACCTATCTTTCTTACGTCCTAATTCTGCAAAGCCTTAGAGTCTACCTTCCTTAATAGACAGCATGAATCACTGTCATCTTTTTGGTTCCTTTACAGGTAGGGAAACACATCACTGCTCAGCTGAGAATTTGACTCACTAACACAACACATGCGCAGCCTTCACAGGCCTTAAATCTGCTTCTAGTATCATACTTGAACACCTCAAGAACTTGGCGTCAACGGTCAGATGCGCAGGTGACTCAGACCGCCATTCAAAGGTCTTATTCACAGGCGTCCTCACCAACTAACTTCCTTTTGCCCTGACAACTCCACAGGGAGGGGTCCTCCGTCCGATACAAGTCATTGTTTTCATTCATAAACGTTTGGCCAACCTCGACCTTAATCTGATGCTGCTACACCATGCTGATGACACACGTCTTATCACCTCTACGCCGGAGAGACTTCAAGTTCTCCCTGACCAGTTAACTCACTGCGCCACTCAGTGTGGCCCATCAACACTTCCCAACCGAAGGTGCCTAACTCCTGGCGATCATACGAGGAATAAGAATTAATCTCATGTTTCATATCGATATAACCGAGCTGTATTTGTCTCTCCAGGCACCGATACTGATGCCCTTAATGAAATACGAACTCTAGTATCTGATCCGAATGCCAGACTCCTTGGTCGCCTAAAACTCTTTCCGTGTCTCACAAGCAAGAACATTGGTGGAAGTGTGGACATTGGTGCAAGCTTTCACCTACCCTATGCATGATCTGTAGCCACTTATCATGCCTCCATCCATATTTCTGAACAAAGTTTTGAGACTAACCTTCAGCAATCTTACATCGACTACCCAAGTACGTATTAGTTCTTCCTTAATACCCTGATTTCAGCAACGCCATACCGCGCTACACGCGCTCCCAGTTTTGGAAAATACTTTCTACATGCTAATAACGACCCCGACTCCCTGCATAAATACACCCACTATCATGCAGCAGGTGTCTAAGCCTCGGTAAACAGATATGACCTCTACGGGTTCTAATACCAACAAATCCTTAAAGTGTTTTAACTCTGAGATTCTGCCACATTGGACCTTTCAAAACTGATTATGTAAACTGCCAATCTTACCAGTTAAACTGTCGCCCTTCTCAGCTCGGTCTTCATATTTTGCAAGGACTAATATGTATATGACTAGAGAAGGTGCTCACCAACATGCCTGACAATACGCAGCTTATACATACTGATGGATCCTTGTGGGCCAACGATAGGGCCAGTGCAGCTAATGCTGTCAACAGCGGTAACAATCTCGTCCACTCGAGCAAGAAAAACCCAACTCTCGGTCCAGCTCCACCCACTGTGAAGTGCGTGGTATTCTCATGGCACAGAGATACATTGTCCAACTCCGAGACTATGCTGTGATCCTCTCCGATTCTGTATCAGCTCTTGCAGCGCTCTCGGGAGAAAGCGGCCCGCGGGTTATTGTTCCTTCCTTTATTGACTGCCTGCTTACCGCAGCCGATGATAATGCCCTAGATATTCATTTTCTATGGAGACTGAAGATAAGCGTCATGACCGCTTGGATAACCTCTCAAGCTCTTCCACCACACTCCCGGTAATGGCCCACAAGGATTACGATCTCCAGAGTAATGCTGGAAGACCTGGTAACTGTTGTATGATATGTCATGATCGTTACAGTATACCTGTATGCGAAGCACGGAAACCTGTGATAGTCCGGCTGCTAGAATATGCCTCGGTTGCAGGTTAAATGTGGCGAGTTGCGAGAAACAATGATCCAGTGAACGACGAGCGTCGGCTTTGTTTTGCATCTGATTAGGCACTCAGCAGCAGGAACTTTACAGGATCGAAAGCCCTAAAATCAGCGTTCTGAAGACTCGTCGCCTCTTGTTGCGGGGAACTTTGTGATGATCCTAATGACACTGTTATCCTTGGAGGTATCCTCGTAGTCCATCCAAAAGCTGCCACGACCTCAGCCAGACCTGCATCACCTACATAAGCATGTGCGTTTCTGTGCCTTTCAGAATCTAATCATATACTAAACCGACACTATCAGAAAAACCTCCGCCCTCTTTCGTTGTGATATGAACCCCGTTCTCTCACTCCTCATATCATATCAATGTTCAAAGCCACTAAACATCCTGTGTTTGCCTCCACCTGTCTCCAGCTGTGTGTCCTTCACTCCTCCCATCTTAATGCAACTTCTTCACTATATATGGTACTTGCCGTAACACGTAAACTTTCCTATGAAAATCGTCAGTCGTCTTACACTGCATTCTGTAACTCATGCTCCATGTATCTGACGTACCGTAAGCCTTCCTTTGAACCTCTGCTGTACCACTGCCGAGTCAACTTTATCCTGTATACTGCATTATCCAACCTGTTAGGCGTTCGCACTCCACTATGGTGATAGTAATAGTACCCAGACAAACCCAATAAGCTCTGTGTACTTGTGTCCTCTGTTGTCTGTCCATCCTTGGCTGGTAATATACCAATGACATGAATATTGCTACAGCTTTTCTGACGAGAAGAGGACCCCTTTGGGTTTCTGGGCCCACTTTGGGGCCCACCTGTCACCCCCCGTATGTCGATCTATTGTACATACTATAAGTTCTATGCTCGCCTTCACCTACCCTTAGCCATGTACCCTTCACCCACGCTATGACTGTGATGGTTCCTCTCTGCACGCTCGGACGAATAAAGTTTTCAAAATTCACATGAAAATACAAATTCCCAATGCGTCAACGAGATTATCACTCAGCCAACGGGGACACACAACTAATTCAACCAGTGCATCACTCATCCAACGGGACCACCACTCAGTCAACGGGGCTGCCATTCCGTCAACCACGACTTCAACTCGTCACTGGGGAGACCACTACGTCGACGAGGACGCCACTCAGCGAACGGAGACACCACTAGACCACTGGAGACACAGGTCAGTCAAAGGGGGGCACCAACTCAGTCAAAAGGAATACCACTCGGTCAACGGAGACACCAGTTCCCACACCACTCACTCAACGGGGACGCAACTTAGTCAAAGGACACATCAATCACTCAGTGAAGACACATCAGTCAGGAAACGTGGACACCACTCTGTCAAAGGACACAGCAATCAGTCGACGGTAACACCATCCACAGTATGGGGACGCCACTCATTCTAAGGGGACACATCACTCAGTCAACAGGGACGGCCCTACTCAGTCTATGGAGACATATCACGGGGACATCTCTCAGTCAACGTGGACACCACTCAGTCAACGGGGACACCACTCAGTCGACGGGGACACCATTCAGTCAATAGGAACACCACTTAGTCTACAGGGACGCGACTCAAGTCTACAGGGACACCACTCAGTCAAAGAACATCACTCAGTCTACGTGGACACCACTCAGTCAACGGGGACAGTAATCAGTTTACGGAGACAAAATTCGGTTTATGGGGACACCACTCAGTCAACGGAGAAATACCTCAGTCAACGGGGACACCTCTCAGTTAAAGGGGACATCATTCAGTTATGGGGAAATCACTCGGTCAAGGAGGACATTCCCTAGTCAACGGGGCCATTCCTCAAGTTAAGGGGGACACCGATCAGTCAATGGATACGCAACTCTGTCAATCAAGCCATCCTTCAGTCTACGGGGACATAACACAGTCAACGGGGGCACCACTCAGTCAAAAGGATACCGCTCAATCAAAGGACACACCACTCAGTCAACAGGGACACGACTCAATGAAATCTGCTGTATATAGAGTCATAAAATTCTCACTGTTATTCAGGTCTAACCTGATAGGTTTAAAATGGGTATGGAGAGATATCGGTGTTCAGGAATAAAAGACATGTAATTTTGGTATAACTTACTCACACACAGTTCTGGGGTCAGCAAACTCCGATAGCACGAAGTTGCACCGCGAGAGAGAAGTCACTTTAGCGAGGTTGTATCACTGGGAATGCAGTCTCATTAAATAATGTCTCTCTCCAAAGAAGTCCAGCACTTCCCTGCTACCTGAAGTAGCGCTGCCCTGGAGCTGCGGGAACATCATAGAAAGGTCCTGGGGTACTTGGACAATTATGAATAGGTAAACACACAATTCGTGCATTTATCAGGCGAATATTTGCTACTGCTACGGGAAACCTATAAAACCAATCGCACACACACTGCAATTCTTACAACGACTGAACGATGAAGCGCCAATGAACAGTTCAAGATCATATAAAAGATATGAAGCGCGAGGCAAATCTATTTCATCTCGTGCAAACATCTAAAAAATAGAAAAAAATCGCGTCCACCTACATCAGGTGTTGAAGGGGTTGAGAACCTCGATGTTTACGTCCAAAATGGTTCAGAATTTCATACTTTTTTCTTTCCTGGTCGACTGCTGTACCAATATGTCAGAGGTTTCGTTTAAATACATCCCTGAATTCGGAAGCGTCAAAGACACAGATACTTATATATATGCACCACACACACACACACACATTTATGTTCGTGTTACAGGACTCCGCATGCACGTGGTTACATTGTAAGTGAAAAGTCACCTTAGGCAATGCTGTATCAGTGGGAGTACAGTCTGGTCAAAGAATTTCTCACTCTAAAGAAGTCCATCATTTTCCGGCTACTGGAAGTAACGCAGCCTTAGAACTATAAAAGTTCCTGGAAAAAGATCTTGCATATATATATATATATATATATA
>JAYMFT010408023.1:0-18445 GCA_038088735.1 Panulirus argus | reverse complement strand
ACAAGGAGGCCAATGGACTCCGTCTCCAGACAAGGAGGCCAGTGGACTCCGTCTCCAGACAAGGAGGCCAGTGGACTCCGAGGTTTATTCCCCACTGGTTTCTCACACGCTGAAATATTGAATTGATTTTTATCCCCCACTAGTTTTTCTCACTCTCCCATATTGTTTTGAGGTTTATTTCCCACTGGTATCTTAAACGTTCCCATATTATATTGAGGTTTATCCTCCATTGGTTCCTCACCTGTTTCAATATTGTATTGAGGTTTTTCCCCACTGATCTCTCACATATTCCATATTGTATGAGGTTTACCCCCCCCCCTCCACTCATTTTTGACACACTCATATTGCATGATTTATCCTTCAATGGTTTCTGACACACTTTCATACTTTATTGAATTTTAACCTTCAATGGTTTCTCATACACTCATATTGTATTAAAGTTTGTCCCTCATTGGTTTCTCACACATTCTAATATTGTATCTAGGTTCATCCCTCACTGGTTTGTCATTCTCTTTCATATTGGTTTTAAATTTTTCCCTCACTGGTTTCTCACATACTCGCATATTGTATTGAGCTTTATACCTCAATGGTTTCTCACACATATTGTTGAGATTTATCCCTCAATGGTTTTTCACACATTCTCATATTGTACTGGGGTTTATCCCTCACTGGTCTGTCAAAAACTCTCCTATTTTGTTGAAATTCGTCCCTGAGTTTTTTCTCACACACTATAATGCTGTGTAGAGGTTTATCCCTCACTAGGTTCTCACACACTGTCATACTTTGTTTATCCCTCAATATTTCTCGCACACACCCATATTACATTACTAGTTTATGAAACATTTTCCTATCGTATAAAGGTTCATCCCTAACTCTCATAGTATATTGAGTTATATTCCACACATGTTGACGTTTATCCCTCACATGTTTCTCAAGCACTCATATTGAATTGATGTTTAGCCTTCAGTGTTTTCTCAAAAAATCTCATATCGTTTTGAGGTTTACTCCACTGGTTTCTCACCTCACAGGTTCCTGACACACTCATATTACATTATGTTATCGTTCACTGGTTTCTGACACACTCTCATATTGCATTGAGCTTTATCCTTCACTGGTTTCTGACACACTCATATTGCATTATTCTCACATGCTCCCATATTGTGTTGAGGTTTATTCCCAACTGGTTTCTCACACGCTGCCATCTTGTAATGAGGTTTATCCCTCACTGGTTTCTCATATGCTCCCATATTGTATTGAGGTTTATTCCCCACTACTTTCTCATTCGCTCCTATATGGTATCTCACACGCACCCATATTGTACTGAGGTTTATGCACAACTGGTATCTCACACGCACCCATATTGTACTGAGGTTTATTCACCACTACTTTCTCACAAGCTCCCGTATTGTATTGAGGTTTATCCCCAAACGGATTTTCACACGCTTCCATATTGTATTTTCTCATACACTACACTCTCATTGTATTGAGGTTTATCCCTCATTGGGTTTCTCACACACTCTAATATTATATTTATTTTTATGCTTCAGTGGTTTCTCATTTTCTTTCATATTTTGAAATTTTTCCCTCACTGGTTTCTCACATACTCGCATATTGTACTGAGCTTTATATCTCAATGGTTTCTCACACATTCGCATATCTTGTAGAGGTTTATCCCTCATTGGTTTCACACACACTCTGACTTGTATTGAGGTTTATCCGTGTCTGGCTTGTGAGACACTCCCATTGTATTGAGGTCTGTTCCACAATAAGTTTCTACCGAGATTTATCTATCACTAATTTCTCACACACTAATATTGCTTTCAGGTTGATCCTTCACTGTTTGCAGACAAAATCTCATATTATATTGAGGCTTATCCCTCACTGATTTCTCACACATTCGCATAATGTAATGAGGTTTATCCCCCAGTAGTTTCTCACATACTCATATGATCTTGAGGTTTATCTTTCAGTGGTTTATTATATACTATTAAATTGTGTAGAAGTGTATCCCTCACTGGTTTCTCGTAGAGTCTCATATTGTCTTGGGGTTTATCCCTCACTGGTTTCTCAAAAACTCTCATATTATATTTATGTTTATCCCTGACTGGTTTCTAACACACTCCTCTATAGTATTGACGTTTATCCCTCACTGGTTTCTCACACGCTCTGATATTGTATTGAGATTTACACCTCAAAAGTGTCTGATACACATATTGCAATGAGTTTCATCGTTCACTGGTTTCAGACACACTCTAATATTGTATGAGTTTTATCCTTCACTGGTTTCTGACACACTCTCATACTTTATTGAGTTTTAACCACTGGTTTCTGACACACTCATATTGCATTGAGTTTTATCGTTCATTGGTTTATGACACACTTTCATATTGAGTTTTATCCTTCACTGGTTTCTGACACACTCATATTGCATTGCTATCGTACACTGGTTTCTGACGCACTCTCATATTACATTAAGTTTTATCCTTCACTGGTTTCTAACACACTCATATTGCATTGAGTTTTATCGTTCACTGGTTTATGACACACTTTCATATTGAGTTTTATCCTTCACTGGTTTCTGACACACTTTCATATTGAGTTTTATCCTTCACTGGTTTCTGACACACTCATATTGCATTGTTATCGTACACTGGTGAAGGATATAACAATGCAATATGAGAGTGTCAGAAACCAGTGAAGGATAATACTCATACAATATTAGAGTGTGTCAGAAACCAGTGTGAGTTTTATCCTTCACTTGTTTCTGACACACTCTCATACTTTATTGAGTTTTAACCTTCAATGGTTTCTCATAAACTCTTTTATTGTATTGATGTTTATTCCTCATTGGTTTCTCAAACACTCTAATATTGTATTTACGTTTATGCTTCAGTGGTTTCTCATTCTCTTTCATATTTTGAAATTTTTCCCTCACTAGTTTCTCAAATACTCGCATAATATATTGAGCTTTATATCTCAATGGTTTCTCACACATTCGCATGTCTTGTAGAGATTTATCCCTCATTGGGCTCTCACACACTCTGATACAATTGAGGTATATCCCTCAATGGCTTTTGACATATTCTCATATTGTATTGAGGTTTGTTCGACAATAGATTCTCACACACTCATATTGTACCGAGATTTATCTCTGACTGATTTCTCAAACACTAATATTGTTTTGAGGTTGATCCTTCACTGTTTTCTGACAAAATCTCTTATTGTATTGAGGCTTAAACCCTCACTGCTTTCTCACACATTCGCATAGTGTAATTTCTTACACACTCATATTTTCTTGAGGTTTATCCCTCAATACAATATGAGTATGTGAGAAACCAGTGAGGGAAAAATCTCAATACAATATGAAAGAGAATGAAATGCTAGTCAGGGATAAACCTAAATACAATATTAGTGTGCGAAAAGCCAGTGAGGAATAAACCTTAAGACAATAAAAGAGTGTATGAGTGTGCCAGAAACCAGTGAACGATAAAACTTAATGCAATAAGAGAGTGTGTCAGTAACCTGTGAGGTGTAAATCTCAATGCAATATTATAGCGTGTGAGAAAACAGTGAGGGATAAAACTCAGAACAAATGAGAGTTTGTGAGAAAACTGAGGGATAAACAATATAGAAGTGTGTTAGAAACCAGTGAGGAAGAAACCTCAATAAACTTTAAGAGTTTGTGATAAACCAGTGAGAGATAAACCTCAATACAAGAGGAAAATGAGTCATAAACCAGTGAGGGATAAAGCTCAATACAATATCTGAGTGTGTGAGAATGTAATATGAGAGAGTGCAAGAAAGTTGAGGGATAAATATAATACACTATGAGAGTGTGTGAGAACCCAGAGAGGGATAAACCTCTACACAGCATAAAAGTGTGCGAGAAATTCCTCAGGGATAAACTTCAACGAAATTGGAGTGTTTTACAGACCAGTGAGGGATAAACCTCAGTACAATATGAGAATGTGTGAAAAACCAATGAGGGATAAATCTCAAGATATGCGAATATGTGAGAAACCATTCAGATATAAAGCTCAATACAATATGTGAGTATGTTAGAAACCAGTGAGGGAAAATTTTAAAAACAATATTAAAGAGAATGAGAAACCAGTGAGGGATAAGCCTAAATACAATATTAGAATGTGTGAGAAACCAATGAGGGATAAACTTCAATACAATATGGAAGTGAATGAGAAAACATCTAAGGTTGAAATTCAATAAAGTATAAAAGTGTGTCAGAAACCAGAGAAGGATAAAACATGCAATATGACTGTTTCATGAACCAGTAATCAATAAAACTCAATGCAATAAGAGTGTGTCAGAAACCAGTGAAGGATAAAACTCAATGCAATATGAGTGAAGGTTAATATTCAATACAGTATGAAGGTGTGTCAGAAACCAGTGTGTCAGAAACCAGTTAACGAAAAAACAATGCAATATGAATGAGACAGAAACCAGTGAACGATAAAACTCAATAGTATGAAAGTGTGTCAGAAACCAGTGAAGGATAAAACTCATACAATATTAGAGTGGGTCAGAAACCAGTGAAGGATAAAACTCACTGTAATATGAGCGTGTGAGAAACCTGTGAGTTGTGTTAGAAACCAGTCAGGGATAAACATATATATAATATGAGAGCTTTTGAGAAACCAGTGAGGGATAAACCTCAAGACAACATGAGACTCTGCAAGACTCCACTGAGGGATAGACCTCAAGAAAATATGTGTGTGAGAAACTACTGAGGGAAAAACCTCATTGTATGATGCGAATGTGTGAGAAATCAGTGAGGGATAAATCTCGGTACAATATGAGTGTGAGAAACTATTGTGAAACAAACCTGAATACAATATGAGAGTGTGTGTGATAAACCAGAGGGGGATAAAAGTTAATATAATATGAGAATATGTCAAAAACCGGGATAAACCGCAAAACAATATCACTGTGTGAGAAACCAATGAGGGATAAACCACAAGAAATGAGAATGTGTGAGATACTATTGAGATATAAAGCTTAATACAATATGCGAGTATGTGAGAAACCTATGAGGGAAAATTTTCAAAATATGAAAGAGAATGAGAAACCACTGAAGCATAAACGTAAATACAATGTTAGAAGTGTGTGAGAAACCAGAAGAGATAAACCTCCATACAATAAAAGAGTGTATGAGAAACCATTGAAGGTTAAAACTCAATAAAGTATGAGAGTGTGTCAGAAATATGAGAGTCTGTCAGAAACCTGTGAGGTGTAAATCTCAATGCAATATTAAAGCGTGTGAGAAACCGGTGAGGGATAAAACTCAAAACATTATGAGAGTTTGTGAGAAAACTGAGAGATAAACTTCAACTTAAAATGAGTATTCGAGAAACCAGTGAGGGAAAACGTCAACTCAATATAGGAAGGAGGAATAAACCTCAATAAACTATAAGTTTGTGATAAACCAGTGAGCGATGAACCTCAATACAATAGGAAAATCAGTGAGGAATAACCCTCAATAAAATATCAGTGTGTGAGAAACCAGTGAGGGATAATCCTGAATGCAGTATGAGTGTGTGCGAGAAACTTGAGGGATAAACATAATACAGTATGAGACTGCGAGAAACCTCTGCACAATTTAATAGTATATAAAAATCCACTGAGGGATAAACCTCAAGAAAATGAGTGTGTGAGAAATTACACTATGCAAATGTGTGAGAAAGCAGTGAGGGTTAAGCCTAAATACAAAAATGAGATTTTGTAAGAAAAAAGTGAAGGATCAACCTCAAAACAATATTAGTGTTTCAGATATCAGTGAGAGATAAATCTCGGTACAATATGAAAGTGTGTGAGAATCTATTGTCGAACAAACCTCAATACAATATGAGAATGTGTGACAAACCAAAGACGGATAAACATCAATACAATATGAGAATATGTCAAAAACCAGTGAGGGATATACCTCAATACAATATCAGTGTGAGAAACCATTGAGGGATAAATCTCTACAAGATATGCGAATATGTGAGAAACCATTGAGATATAAAGCTCAATACATCATGCGAGTATTTGAGAAACTAGTGAGGGAAAATTTTCAAAATATGAAAGAGAATGAGAAACCACTGAAGCATAATGTAAATACAATATTAGAGCGTGCGAGAAACCAGTGAGGGATAAACATCAATACAATAAAAGAGTGTATGAGAAACCATTGAAGGTTAAAATTCAATAAAGTATGAGTGTGTCAGAAACCAGTGAAGGATAAAACTCAATGCAATATGAGAGTGTGTCAGAAACCAGTGAGCGATAACAATGCAATATGAGAGTGTCAGAAACCAGTGAACGAAAACAATGCAATATGGGTGTGTCAGAAACCAGTGAAGAATAAGACTCAATATGAAAGTATGTCAAAAACTAGTGAACGATAAAACTCAATGCAATATGAGTGTGTTATAAACTAGCGAAGGGTAAATTTTATGCAATATGAGAGTGTGTCAGGAACCAGTGAGAAAGTGTGTCAGAAACCTATGAACAATAAACTCATACAATATTAGAGTGCGTCAGAAACCAGTGAACGATAAAACTCAATGCAATATGAATGTGTCAGAAACCAGTGAAGGATGAAACTCAGTGTAATATGAGAGTGTGTCAGAAACCAGTGGCTTAAACTCAATGCAGTATAAAAGTATATCAAAAACCATTTAAGGATAAAACTCATACAATATTAGAGTGTGTCAGAAACCAATGAACGATAAAGCTCAATGCAATATGGGTGTCAGAAACTTGTGATGTGTAAACCTCAATACAATATCAGTGCGTGTGAGAAACCAGTGAAGGATAAATGTCAATACAATAGAGGAATGTGTTAAAACCAGTCAGGGATAAACATAAATATAATATGTGAGGGATAATCCTTAAGACGACATGAGACTCTGCGAGAAACCACTGAGGGGTAAACATTATGATGCGAATGTGTGAGAAATCAGTGAGGGATAAATCTCGGAATAATATGAGAATGTGTGAGAAACTATTGTGGAACAAACCTCAATACAATAGGAGAGTGTGTGTGATAAACCAAAGAGGAATAAACGTTAATACAGTATGAGAATATGTCAAAAACCATTGAGGGATAAACCTCTACAAGATATGATAATGTGTGATATCATATGCGAGTATGTGAGAAACCTATGAGGGAAAATTTTCAAAATATGAAAGAGAATGAGAAACCACTGAAGCATAAACGTAAATACAATATGAGAGTGTGTGAGAAACCAGGAGGGATAAACCTCAATACAATAAAAGAGTGCATGAGAAACCATTGAAGGTTAAAACAATAAAGTATGAGTGTTTCAGAACCCAGTGAAGGATAAAACTCAATGCAATATGAGTGTGTCAGGAGGCAGTGAACGTTAACCTCAACGCAGTATGAGAGTCTGTCAGAAACCTGTGGGGTGTAAATCTCAATGCAATATTAAAGCGTGTGAGAAACCAGTGAGGGATAAAACTCAAAACAATATGAGAGTTTGTGAGAAAACTGAGTTAAACTTCAATTCAAAATGAGTATTTGAGGAACCAGTGAGGGACAAACGTCAACACAATATAGGAGTGGGTTAGAAACCAGTGAGGAATAAACCTCAATACACTATGAGAGCGATGAACCTCAATACAATAGGAAAATGTGTCAAATACAATATATCAGAGAGTATGAGAAACCAGTGAGGGATAATCCTGAATGCAATATGAGTGTGTGCGAGAAACGAGGGATAAACATAATACAGTATGAGGGTGTGTGAGAAGCCAGTGAGGAATAAACCTCTACACAGCATAATAGTGTGTGAGAAATAACTCAGGGATAAACTCTCCAATTTTATATTGGAGAGTGTTTCACAGACCAGTACAATATGAGAATGTGTGATAAACCAATGAGGGATAGATCTCAACAAGATATGCGAAAAAAAATCTGAGAAACCATTGAGATATAAAGCTCAATACAATATGCGAGTATGTGAGAAACCAGTGAGGGAAAATTTAAAAACAATATGAAAGAGAATGAGAAAAATGAGAAACCAGTGAAGGATAAACATAAATACAATATTAGAGTGTGTGAGAAACCAATGAGGGATGAACTTCAATAAAATATAAGAGTGTATGAAAAACCATTGAAGACTGAAATTCAATAACATATGAGTGTGCCAGTACTAGTGAAGAATAAAACATGCAAAATGAGTGTCAAAAACCAATGCAATATGAGTGTGTCAGAAATCATTGAAGGATAAAACAATGCAATATGAGAGTGTGTCAGAAACCAGTGAAGGTTAAAACTCAATACAGTATGAAAGTGTGTCAGTATCCAATGAAGGATAAAACTCATACAATATTAGTGTCAGAAACCAGTAAAGGATAAAACTCAATGCAATATGAGTGTGTCAGAATCCAGTGCTTAAAACTCAATAATGTATGAAAGTGTGTCAGTAACCATACAATAGTAGAGTGTGTCAGAAACCAGTGAAGGATAAAACTTATGCAATATGAGTGTCAGAAACCAGTGAACGATAAAGCTCAGTGCAATATGAGTGTCAGAATCAGTGAAGGATAAAACTCATTGCAATATTAGAGTGTGTCAGAAACCATTAAAGGATAAAACATGCCATATGAGAGTGTATAAGGAACCAGTGAACGAAAAAGCTCAATGCAATATGAGTGTCATACAATAGTAGTGTCAGAAACCAGTGAAGGATAAAACTTATGGAATATGAGTGTCAGAAACCAGTGAACGATAAAGCTCAATGCAATATGAGTGTCAGACCCAGTGAAGGATAAAACTCAATGCAATATCAGAGTGTGTCAGGAACCAGTGAACTCAATACAGTATGAAATTGTAAGAAACCAGTGAAGGATAAAATTCATACAATATTTGTGTCAGAAACCAGTGAACGATAAATCTCAATGCAAAATGAGCGTGTCAGCAACCTGTCAGGAATAAATCTCAATACAATATCAGAGCGTGTGAGAATCCAGTGAGGGATAAACGTCAATACAATATAGGAGTGAGTTAAAAACCAGTCAGAAACCAGTGAGGGATAAACATCAAGACAATATGAGACTGCGAGAAACCATTGAGGGATACACTTCTACGCATTTAAATAGTATTTAAAAATACACTGAGGCATAAACCTCAACAAAATATGAGTGCGTGAGAAACTACTGGGGGGAAAACCTCATTACATTATGCGAATGTGTGAGAAAGCAGTACAATGAGATTTTCTCAGGAAACAGTGAACGATCAACCTCAAAACAATATTAGTGTGTGAGAAATCAGTGAGAGATAAACATGAGTACAATATGAGAGTGTGTGAGAAACTATTGTGGAACAACCCTCAATACAATATGAGAGTGTGTGACAAACTAGAGACGGATAAACGTCAATACAATATGAGAATATGTCAAAAACCAGTGAGGGATAAACCTCATTACAATACAGAGTGTGAGAGAAACCAATGAGGGAAAAATTTCAAAATATGAAAGAGAATGAGAAATCACTGAAGCAAAAACGTAAGTACAATATGAGATTGTGAGAGAAACCATAAAGGAGTGTATGAGAAAGCATTGAAGAATAAAACAATAAAATATGAGAGTGTGTCAGTAACCAGTGAAGGATAAAACTCAATGCAATATGAGAGTGTGTCAGAAACCAGTGAACGATAACAATGCAATATGAGTGTGTCAGAAAACCAGTGAAGGATAAAGCTCAATATGAAACTGTCATAAACCAGTGAACGATGAAACAGTGCAATATGAGTGTTAGAAACCAATGAAGGAGAAAACTCAATGCAATATGAGAGTGTCAGGAACCAGTGAACGATAAAACTCAATGCAATATAAGTGTGTCAGAAATCAGTGGTTAAAACTCTACAGTATCAAAATGTGTCAGAAACCAGTAAATATTAGAGTGTATCTGAAACCAGTGAACGATAAAACTCAATGCAATGCGTGTGTCAGAAACCAGCGAAGGATAAAAATGCAATAAGAGTGTGTCAGAAACCAGTGGCGTATAAAAAAATATGAGTGTGAATGATAAAACTCAATTCAATATGTGTGTCAAAAAAGAGTGAACGATAAAACTCGATGCAATATGAGTATGCCATATGAGAGTGTGTCAGAAACCAGTGAAGGTTAAATCTCAATACTTTTATACGAAAGTGTGTCAAAAACGAGTGAAGGATAAAACTCATACAATATTAGATTGTGTCAGGAAACAGTAATCGATAAAACTCAGTGCAATATGAGTGTGTCAGAAACATATGAGGTGTAAACCTCAATACAATATCAGTGCGTGTGAGAAACCATTGAGGGATAAATGTCAATACAATATAGTAATGTGTTGGAAACCAGTCAGGGATAAACATAAAGATAATATGAGTGTTTATGAGATACCAGTGAGGGACAAACCTTAAGACAATATGAGACTCAGCGAGAAACCCGTGAGAGATACACCTCTACACAATTTAATAGTATATAAAAAGCCACTGAGGGATAAACCACAAAAAAATATGAGTGTGTGAGAAACTACATTATATGATGCGAATGTGTGAGAAATCAGTGAAGGATAAATGTCGGTACAATATGAGAGTGTGGAACAAACCTCAATACAATATGACAGGCATAAACGTTAAAACAATATGAGAATATGTCAAAAACCAGTAAGGGATAAACCTTGATACAATATCAGAGTGTGTGAGAAACCAATGAGGGATTAACCTCTACAAGATACCACTGAGATATAAAGCCCAATACAATATGCATGTGAGAAATCAGTGAGGGAGAATTTTCAAAATATAAGAGAATTAGAAACCACTGAAGCATAAACGTAAATAGAGCGTGTGAGACACCAGGAGGGATAAACCTCAATACAATAAAAAAGTGTATGAGAAACCATTCAAGGATAAACCTCAATAAAGTATTAGGGTGTGTCAGAAACCAGTGAAGGATAAAAGTCAATGCAATATGAGAGTGTGTCAGAAACCAGTCTACGAAAATAATGCAATCTGAATGTGTCAGAAATCTGTGAAGGATAAAATTGAATATGAAAGTGTGTCAGAAACCAGTGAACGATAAAATTCAATGCAATATGAGTTTGTCGGAAACCTGTGAAGGATAAAACAATGCAGTATGAGTGTCAGAAACAGTGAAGGTTAAAACTCAATACAGTATGAAGTGTGTCAGTAACCAATATTAGAGTGTCAGAAACCAGTGAACGATAAAACTCAATGCAATATGAGTGTGTCAGAAACCAGTGGTTTTAACTCAATACAGTATGAAAGTGTGGCAGAATTCCAGTGAAGCATAAGATTTATACATTAGAGTGTGTCAGTAACCAGTGAACGATAAAACTCAACGCAATATGAGTGTGTCGGTAACCAGTGAAGGATAAACTCAATGTAATATGAGAGTGTGTCAGAAACCAGTGAAGATTTGAACTCAATACAGTATGAGAGTGTCGTAATCCAGTGAACGATAAAACTCAATAAAATATGAGTACGTCAGAAACAAGTGAAGGATAATACTCAATGCAATATGTGAGTGTCTCAGAAATTAATGAAGGTTAAATCTCAATACAAAGAGAAACTGTGTTAGAAACCAGTGAAAGATAAAACTCTTACAATATTAGAGTGTCAGATTCCTGTGAGGTGTAAACCTCACTATATCAGGTCGTGTGAGAAACCAGTGAGGGATAAACGTCAACACTATATCTGAGTGTGCTAGAAACCAGTCAGGGATAAACATAAATAAAATATGAGAGTTTTTGAGAAACCATCGTGAGATAAACCTCAAGACATTATGAGACTGCGGGAAACCATTGAGTGATACACCTCTACACAATCTAATAGTATATAAAAAACCACTGAGGGATAAACCTCAACAAAATATGAGTGTGTACAAACTACTGGGGGATAAACTTCATTACATTATACGAATGTGTGAGAAAGCAGTGAGTTAAGCCTCAGTACAATATGAGATTTTCTCATGAAACAGTGAAGGATCAACCACATAACAATATTAGCGTGTCAGAAATCGGTGAGAGAGAAATATCGGTACAATATGAGAGTGTGTGAGAAAATATTGTGGAAAAAACCATAGACTTTGAGAGTGTGACAAACCAGAGACGGATAAAGGTCAAAACAATATGAGAATATGTCAAAAACCATTGAGGGATAAACCTCAATACAATATCAGAGTGTGTGAGAAACCAATGAGCGATAAACCTTTTTAAGACATGCGAACTTGTGAGAAACCATTGAGATATAAAGCTCAACACATTATGCGAGTATGTGAGAAACCAATGGTGGAGAAATTTCAAAATATGAAAGAGAATGAGAAACCACTGAAGCAAAAACGTAAACACAATATGACTGTGTGTGAGAAACCAGTGAGGGATAAACGTCAATACAATACAAGAGTGTATGAGAAACCATTGAAGGTTAAAACTCAATAAAGTATGAGAATGTGTCAAAAAACCAGTGAACGATAACAATGCAATACGAGTGTGTCACAAACCAGTAAAGGATAAAACAACATGAAAGTGTGGCATAAACCAGTGAACGATGAAACTCAATGCAAAATGAGTGTGTTAAAAAGCAGTGAAGTTAACCTTCAATACAGTATGAAAGTGTGTAACTCATACAATATTAGAGTGTGTCAGAAAGAAGTGAACGATAAAACTCAATGTAATGGGAATGTGTCAGAAACCAATGAAACATAAAACTCATACAATATTAGAGTGTCAGAAACCAGTCAAGGATAAAACTTGCAATATGAGAGTGTGTGAGAAACCATTGAACGCTAAAACAATGCAATATGATTGTGTCAAAAACCTGTGAAGAATAAAACTTATGCAATATGAGAGTGTGTCAGAAACCAGTGAACGATAAAACTCAGTGCAATATGAGTGTCAGAAACAGTGAAGGATAAAACTCAATGCAATATGAGAGTGTGTCAGAAACCAGTGAACGAGAGCAATGCAATATGAGTGTGTCAGAAACCAGTGAACGACAAAACTCAATGCAATATGAGTGTTATAAACAAGTGAAGGATAAAAATGAATGCAATATGAATGTGTCAGAAATCAGTGAAGGATAAAACTCAATGCAATATGAGTGTTAGAAACAAGTAAGGATAAAAATCAATGCAATATGAATGTGTTAGAAACCAGTGGTTAATTTTCAATGCAGTATGAAAGTCTCAGAAACCATTGAAGAATAAAACTCATACGATATTAGTGTGTGTCACTAACCAGTGATCAATAAAACTCAATGAAATATGAGTGTGTCAGAAATCAGTGGTTAAAACTTAATACATTTTGAAAATGTCAGAAACTAGTGAATATTAAATTGTGTCAGTAACCAGTGAACGATAAAACTCAATGCAATATGTGTGTCAGAAAGCAGTGAAGAATAAAGCTCAATGCAATATGTGTGTCAGAAACCAGTGAACGATAAAAGTCGATGCAATATGAGTGCGTCAAAAATCCGTGAATGATAAAACAATGACATATGAGAGTGTGACAGAAACCAGTGAAGGTTAAATCTCAATACTTTTATACGAAAGTGTGTCAGAAACGATTGAAGGATAAAACTCATACAATATTAGAGTGTGTCAGAAACCAGTGAACGATAAAACTCAATGCAAAATGAGTGTGTC
Organism: Panulirus argus; assembly: GCA_038088735.1. Lineage (NCBI taxonomy): Eukaryota > Metazoa > Arthropoda > Malacostraca > Decapoda > Palinuridae > Panulirus > Panulirus argus. The sequence continues at coordinate 4,771 of JAYMFT010408023.1, read as the reverse complement.
AGAAACCTATGAGGTGTAAACCTCAATACAATATCGGTGGGTGTGAGAAACCAGTGAGGGATAAATGTCAATATAATATAGTAATGTCAGGGATAAACATTAATATAATGAGTGTTTATGAGATACCAGTGAGGGACAAACCTTGACAATATGAGACAGCGAGAAACCTCTACACAATTTAATAATATATAAAAAGCCACTGAGGGATGAACCTCAAGAAAATACGAGTGTGTGAGAAAATACTAAGGGATAAACCTCATTATATGATGCGAATGTGTGAGAAATCAGTAGGGGATAAATGTCGGTACAATATGAGAGTGTGTGAGAAACTATTGTTGAACAAACCTCAATACAATATGAGGGTGTGTTATAAACTAGAGAGGGATAGACGTTAGTACAATATGTATATATGTCAAAAACCAGTAAGGGATAAACCTAAATACAATATCAGTGTGAGAAACCAATGAGGGATAAACTTCTACAAGATAACATTGAGATATAAAGCCCAATACAATATGCGAGTATGTGAGAAAGCAGTGAGGGAAAATTTTCAAAATATGAGAGAATTAGAAACCACTGAAGCGTGTGAGACACCAGGAGGGATAAACCTCAATACAATAAAAGAGTGTATGAGAAATCATTGAAGGATAAACCTCAATAAAGTATGAGGGTGTGTCAGAAACCAGTGAAGGATAAAAGTCAATGCAATATGAGAGGGTGTTAGAAACCAGTCTACGAAAATAATGCAATATGGATGTGTCAGAAACCTGTGAAGGCTAAAATTGAATATGAAAGTGTCAGAAACCAGTGAACGATAAAATTCAATGCAATATGAGTGTGTTAGAAACCAGTGAAGGATAAAACAATGCAATATGAGAGTGTGTCAGGAACCAGTGAAGGTTAAAACTCAATACAGTATGAAGTGTGTCAGGAACCAATGAAGGATAAAGCTCATACAATATTAGAGTTTCAGAAACCAGTGAACGATAAAACTCATTGCAATATGAGTGTATCAGAAACCAGTGGCTTTAACTCAATACAGTATGAATGTGTGTCGGAATCCATTGAATAGAGTGTGTCAGATATCAGTGAAGGATAAAACTCAATGCAATATGAGTGTTAGAAACAAGTGAAGGATAAAAATCAGTGCAATATGAATGTGTTAGAAACAAGTGAAGGTTAATTCTCTATGCAGTATGAAAGTGTCAGAAACCATTGAAGGATAAAACTCATACGATATTAGTGTGTGTCAGTAACCAGTGATCAATAAAACTCAATGCCATATGAGTGTGTCAGAATCAGTAGTTAAAACTTAATACATTATGAAAATGTGTCAAAAACAGTGAATATTAGATTGTGTCAGAAACCAGTGAACGATAAAACTCAATGCAATATGTGTGTCAGGAAGCAGTGAAGGATAAAGCTCAAAGCAATATGAGTGTGTCAGAAACCAGTAAAGCTTAAATTCAATATGAAAGTGTCTCAGGAACCAGTGAACGATAAAACTCAATGCAATATGTGTGTCAGAAACCAGTGAACGATAAAAGTCGATGCAATAGGAGTACGTCAAAAATCCGTGAAGGATAAAACTCAATGTCATATGAGAGTATGTCAGAAACCAGTGAAGGTTAAATCTCAATACTTTTATACGAAAGTGTGTCAGAAACGATATTAGAATGTGTCTGAAACCAGTGAACGATAAAATTCAATGGAAAATGAGTGTCAGAAACCTGTGAGGTGTAAACCTCAATACAATATCGGTGGGTGTGAGAAACTAGTGAGGGATAAATGTCAATACAATATAGTAATGTTTTAGAAACCAGTCAGGGATAAACATAAATATGAGTGTTTATGAGGGACAAACCTTAAGACAATATGACACTCAGCGAGAAACCCATTAATAGTATATAAAAAGCCACTGAGGGATAAACCTCAAGAAAATATAAGTATGTGAAAAACTATGATGCGAATGTGTAAGAAATCAGTGAGGGATAAATGTCAGTACAATATGAGAGTGTGTGAGAAACTATTGTGGAACAAACCTCAATACAACATGAGAGTGTGTGTTATAAACTAGAGAGGGATAAACGTTAATACAATATGAGAATATGTCAGAAACCAGTGAGGAATAAGCCTAAATCAGAGTGTGTGAGAAACCAATGAGGGATAAACCTCTACAAGATACCATTGAGATATAAAGCCCAATACAATATGCGAGTGTGTGAGAAAGCAGTGAGGGAAAATTTTGAAAATATGAGAGAATTAGAAACCAATGAAGCATAAACGTAAACATAGCGTGTGAGACACCACTGATTTCTGACACACTCATATTGCATTGGGTTTTATTGATGACACACACTAATATCGTATGAGTTTTATCCGTCAATGGTTTCTGACACTTTCATACTGCATTGAGAATTAACCTTCACTGGCTTCTGACACACTCATATTGCAATGAGTTTTATCGTTCAATTGTTTCTGACACTCTAATATTGTATGAGCTTTATCCTTCATTGGTTTCTGACACACTTCATACTGTATTGAGTTTTAACCTTCACTGGTTCCTGACACACTCTCATATTGCATTGTTTCATCCTTCACTTGTTTCTAACACACACATATTGCATTAAATCTTATCGTTCACTGGTTTCTGACGCATTTTCATATTGAGTTTTATCCTTCACAGGTTTCTGACACATTCATATTGCATTATGTTCGTAGACTGGTTACTGACACACTCTCATATTACATTGACTTTTATCCTTCACTGGTTTCTCGCGGTCTCATATTATCTTCAGTTTTATCCCTCACTGATTTCTCAAAAATTCTCAATACAATAAAAGAGTGTATGAGGGTGTGTCAGAAAACAGTGAAGGATAGAAGCCAATGCAATATGAGAATGGGTTAGAAACCAGTCAACGAAAGTAATGCAATATGAATGTGTCAGAAACCTGTGAAGGATAAAATTGAATATGAAAGTGTGTCAGAAACCAGTGAACGATAAAATTCAATGCAATATGAGTGTGTTAGAAATCAGTGAAGGATAAAACAATGCAGTATGGTGTGTAAGAAACCAGTGAACGATAAAACTCAATGCAATATGAATGTGTCAGTAACCAGTGGTTTTAACTCAATACAGAATGAAAGTGTGGCGGAATCCAGTGAAGGATAAAATTCATACAATATTAGAGAATGTCAGTAACCAGTGAACGATAAAACTCAATGCAATATGAGTGTGTCGGTAACCATTGAAGGATAAACTCAATGTAATGTGAGAGTGTGTCAGAAACCAGTGTGTGTTATAAACCAGAGAGGGATAAACGGTAATACAATAGGAGAATATGTGAAAAACCAGTGAGGGATAAACCTCAATACAATATCAGAGTGTGTTAGAAACCAGTGAAGGATAAAACTCTTACAATATTAGACTGTGTCAGAATCCTGTGAGGTGTAAACCTCACTATATCAGAGCGTGTGAGAAACCAGTGAGGGATAAACGTCAATACTATATCTGAGTGTGCTAGAAACCAGTCAGAGATAAATATAAATATAATATGAGAGTTTTTAAGAAACCATCGAGAGACAAATTGAGACTGCGGGAAACCATTAAGTGATGCACCTCTACACAATTTAATAGTATATAAAAAAAACCACCGAGGGATAAACCTCAACAAAATATGAATGTGTGAGGAAGCAGTGAGAGTTAAGCCTCATTAAATTTGAGATTTTCTCAGGAAACAGTGAAGGATCAACCTCAAAACAATATTAGTGTGTCAGAAATCAGTGACAGAAAAATATCGGTGCAATATGAGAGTGTGTGAGAAACAACAGTGGAAAAAAACCTCAATAGAAAATGAGAGTGTGTGACAAACCAGAGACGGATAAACGTCAATACAATATGAGAATATGTCAAAAACCAGTGAGGGATAAACCTCAATACAATATCAGAGTGTGTGAGAAACGAATGAGGGATAAAGCTCAAGATAAGCGAATGTGTGAGAAAGCATTGAGATATAAAGCTCAATACTAAATTCGCGTATGTGAGAAACCAGTGAGGGAAATATTTCAAAACAATATGAAAGAGAATGAGAAATCAGTGAGTGATAAACCTAAATACAATATTAGAGTGTGTGAGAGACTAGTGAGGGATAAACCTCAAATACAATAAAAGAGTGTATGAGAAATCATTGCAGGTTAAAAATACCGTATGAAAGTGTGTTAGAATTCAGTGAAGGATAACACTCAATGCAATATGAGTGTCTCAGAAACTAGTAAACGATAACATTAAATGTAATATGAGTGTGTCAACAACCATTGAAGGATAAAACAATGCAATATGTGTCAGAAACCAGAGAAAGATAACACTCAGCGCAATATTAGTGTGTCAGAAAACTGTGTAAGAAACCAGTCAGGGATAAACATCAATTCAATATGAGAGATTGTGAGAAACTAATGAGGGATAAACCTCAATACAATATGAGACCGCGAGAAACCAATGAGGGATAAAGCTCTACAAAATTTGACATTATATAAAAAATCACTGCTGGATAAACCTCATCGAAATATGAGTGTGTGAGAAACATCTGAGGGATAAACCTCAATACATTATGCGAATGCGTGAAAAATCAGTGTGGGATAAGCCTCAAATCAATATCAGGATGTGTCAGAAAACAGTGAAGGATCAACCTCATAATATTATTAGAGTGTGTGAGAAACTACTGAGAGATAAATATCAGTACAATATGAGAGTGCGTGAGAAACCATTGTGGAA